>VDFB02091837.1:0-15454 GCA_007258455.2 Sequoia sempervirens | reverse complement strand
GGGGGAAGGCCGTATGAATCGGATGGCGAAAGACGCGTGGCCGTGTTTCGCAACCCGTGGTGCTCTCATCCCTACTGCTATTTTAAAAGCTGCGAACCGCTGACACGTGGGCGAAGGTAGGTCCCGCTAGGAAATAAAGAAGGCCAATAAAAATCTTTCGCAGCCCGCTGCAACATATTCTATCCTTGCTAGGAAAGTTTGCGATACACCGCCATGTACAAAGAAGTGGGCCCCTCGATGAACCTTAGGAGTATCAGACCTTTATGGAAGGCTTAGCAACCCAAAGGAAACATAAAGGAACAAAAAATGAAAAACCCCGTAGGCGAGACACGTGGGCGCCCAGCGCAGCATTTCAGGAGCCGAATGGGGAGCTGCTTGCCGAAGTTGCGAATCAAGGAATGCACAAAGGGAAAGATCAAAACCTACCGGGAAGCTGAAGAAACGCGGAGATGCACAAGCCAGCGCACGAACATGTGCAAAAAGGGACCCGAAGGGAGCTGCTTGAAACATTATTTCAATAGCTTTTGGCGACTAACAGGGGTGTTTCGAATAAGGAACGGAGAACCCAAAAACTCTCTGGTTCGACAAACCAGAGCATTCATCTATAGGGCGAATGGAGTTAGAGCTTGGAAAGTGCAGCCTGCAATGGCACCCATTCATTTTCGGATGGCTTTGCCATGCTGCGCAAATTCTCTTGTGCCCCGCGAAGATCAATAGCTTCCTTGTGAGGTAGCACCTCTAGCAGGCCAGCGCCTGCATGGATATGGAAAAGCAGCTGAGAGAGTGGATGAATGATTGCCTCGATATCTGCTGCTGTTGGGGGGCTCCCAAGTTCTTTGAATGCCTCTGGATCGTTCTCCTTCCGTTCAATAACCTCTATAATCTGCGCAGCCGTGGCAATGGTGCCATCTTCAAGGAATGGAGATGGTAATCCCAACCTACCCAACTCAGAGAAACTCCCTCGAATGCCATCTAGTGCTTTGTTTAGAAAAGTCGTTGTTGCCTTAGTACGCTGGAAAGCAGAGTGGCAATGAATGAATTTATTTACTGTTTAAGTTGCGGTGTCCCGATCTTTGATACCCGCCCCGGCAAGGATCTCGTCTAAGACCGAGTATAGCTTATTTAGCAAGTCCCTTGCCTCGGGAACCTTTTCCAGGATGAAGCGCGGGAACTGTTCCATTGTATCATGGGCTTCCTGATTGAGTTTTAATGCCTTGTCGATGAATTGGAGGGTAGGCTGCAGATTTAGGTAGAAGGCTTTGATTTTCTCCCAGTGAGAAACATACAATTGCTTGACCAGTGGGATGATATCAAGTTGGGCAGGGGCTAGTAGCAGAGAGGCCTTAAGCGAAGAAATCTCTGCATCTCTTGAAATGAGGGCCTCGGTGAATTCTGCCTTCTTCTTTTTTTCGGATACCAACTACTCTGCATAGCTGTGCATTTATTTGTTCCAAGTTTGTTCAGCTCTAGAGTGGTTAGCTGATTGCTCTTCTAATGAAACTTTTGTCTTTCGGAGCTCCTCTTCTAGCTTGGTCTTTGTCTCTCGGAACTCCTCTTCTAGTTTGGTCTTCAAACCTTTGAATTTGGCCTCTTTTTCCTGTACCTTTTGCTGATACTGCTCTTGTAGGAGTTCCATCCCCTCATCTTTCTCTGCCAGCTTCTGACTGTACTCAAGGTGAAAATGTTCAAGCTCCCCCTCTATCGATTGTAGGCTCTATCGCGCTGCTTGGTTTTGATTCTGTAATTCTTCTAATACGGCTAGGTCGGCTACTTTGGTCTTTGCAATTTTGCCTTGAAGCCTGTTTCTCTCATTTTCTGCTGTTAGCACGCTTTCTGTCATTCGGGCGATATCTGCCTCTAAGGATTTCTCCTTTGCCTCTAAAAAGCTCACCCTGTTCTTGGCTGCCTTGAGCTGTTCATCCTTCTTCTTTAACTGGCGACCAGTCTTTAGGAAGTCGGAAGTGACTACCCGTTGTGTCTCCTCCATGATCTCAACTTTATCTTGTGGCCGGGCTACCTTCATGTCCAGTCCAACAGCATAAATTTCATAGTCCTCTGGTTGCATCTCTCCCTGGGGCTTGTTTACCCTTGGGTACATAGTTGCAAACTTTAATTCTTGGCGAGCCTCGTCATACGAAGCCTGTACTCTCAGCTCGGCGGGGGCATTGTCATCCTTTGCTTTTCGTTGCCTCATTCTATTTCTATGTGCTTCCTTCCCATAATCTATCTATGCAATGAACTCAGCTGGTGATGAAACCAGCCCACCTACGAAAGGAACACCGGAAGGCAGGGCGTAGGGATAGGTAACTTTTATAGGTGTGCGCATTTGTTTCTTTTGGAGGGTGACGGTTTGCGGAGAGAAATGTGGCACGTTCCATATCTTAGCCTAGGGGTTATCAGTAGGGCTAGACATTTGCAATGGCTGAACCGGAGATTCAGTCATAAGGCTTGTTGGCCGAGAAAAAAGAGTCACCGCCTGGGGCTCGGTTTGCTGTAGTGGGAAGGGATCTGTAAGCATCTCAGAAAAAGAGTGGGGGCCAATGGGAGGAATATTTTTGGAAAGCGAGGTGAGGAAAGTCTAGGCGGCAGCAGTAGGTGTTAGCATGTTCGGAGGGGTAATTATAAACGGTTGGGGTTGCGAATATTGGGAAAATCCAACGGAATAAGCTGGACTAGAAACAGAGGGTGGAGGGCTCAAACGAATGGCAGGAGTTGCTAATTGAGCAGGGACGGACGTGAAAGAATGAGATGTAAGAGAGGAAGGAGCAAAATGTACCTGCTGACTGGTCGGCGGTGGCATCGGGATCGTTCGAGACTCGCCCGCAACCTCTGGCATTTGACTAGCAGTGGGTGTTTCCCCTTCGGCCGGTTCATGTGAAACTGCCCCGATAACACTTTCCGTGCATTGCCTTTTTGCGGGGGGACACTCACTAACCTCGACAGTTAGATCCTTCTGCTGGGGCACTAGCCTGATCGGTTTAGCGGCCCATGTGCATGTAAGCGAGCCCCTTGATATGTTAAAGTGCACATTAGTGCCCACGTAGGCGGCATGCCCGGGGGCATCGCCTTCTTGTGTTGATATCGCCGTCTCTTCCTCCTGCTCATTAGAGCCTTCTACTTCGCTCTTGTTAGCACTGGAGATCGGGCTGGGATGGCCTTCATCCCAGTATCTTTCAAATTCCTGGTCATCCTTCAATTGATTATAAGGAGCTTTCAACTGCCCTATTTCCTGGCGGTATCTCCAGAAAGCTTTTATTTTTTTATCGCTCCATTCCTCGTCCACTTTCAACTTATTATGCATGCTGTGCTCTATCGGAAGGTTGTCCCTGGCCATGGCCACTGGAAAGTAGAACTTGTGCCATGGCCCCCTGGTATCCGGCGTAGGGATTTGTGCCAATTCAACCAGATCTTCATCTTTATCAGTTCGGTTATTACGTCGCTTCTCCCAGTATGGTCAGGGAACATGTGTAACTTTCATATGCGGCTCAGGCAGGTCATTGAAGGGGTTGTAATACCACTCATCATTTACTAGTACTAACCCCAGGTGTGCCAGCTTGTCCCTTAGCAGATCGTGCGATCATTTTTTGACAAGCGTTATTGACTTGAAACTCTTCGGGCAAGTGAAGAATCCCTTCCTCTTAACACTTTCGCTGCTACAGAACATGAAATCAATGATGCACACCTGCCGGTAAACTTCCAACGCTAGCACTCTATTGGTGATGCAAGCCAGAAGTAGGAAAGGCCTGCCAATAAAGCCCCTCATTCGAAGGATCGTAAAATCCTTGCCCAAGAACCAGTCACAAGCGGGGGTGTAGCCTTGCAGAAATCCATTCTGGTCAGTGTTAAGCCGAACGATATCACCCTCTCCGATCAAATCGTTCAGGACCGGGGCTATGAAATAGTCCGCAAAGGCATAGTAGTTATATGTTGCGGAAAGGTAGGGTGTCCATGTAGATACCAGCTTTTTTTTGTTCTGCTCGTCAAAAATTGATAGTGGGATAAATCGGGTGAAGAAATCCGGATTCTGATGCAGGAACATGTGGACCAGGTAGGAAAGAGATCTAAATTTCTTCTCCGCCTGATAATTCTCTATTTGCTGTATCATTTCTTCAACTATGAACTCAGCAAAATCATACCAGAAAAGTTCATGCTACCTGTGAAACTGTATTGCAGGGCCCAGCTGAAAAGCCTCGATCTTCTCATCTGAATCACGGCCGCAAACAAATGCCAGCATGGATATGGGGTCTTGGAGGTCATTGCGGAATGAACCGCACAATAATGGGATTCTCGGTGCCTTAGCGGACGTAACACCCTTCTTATTGGTCTCTTCTAATAGGAAATTGGAGCTGGTTTTCATCCTTTTCCATATCTTTTCCCCTTTGTTTGGGTGGAAATGTTCGATTTTCTCCTTTTTTGTCCTGGGGTCAGGAATGCATAACATATGCCAGATGGCTTTCGGGCTGATATGAACCCTTAAATTGTGACCCTCAATGCAGTGGGTCTTTGGATTATAGCATTGAACAGCTGCGTCGACCACCTCCGGGCAATAGTGCACCAATGGGACCATGTATTGTGGAAGACCGCTAAACCAGACTCTACTTGTCGTGGCTTGGTCCGCCCCTGGCGCTGATAACCTTGCGCAAGCCGCCTCTCTAAGAGACTTAGGGTTCTTGGCAAGCTTTGGGTCGTAGATATTAGCCCACTTTTCTCTAACCTTTTTCGGGTTATTCCACTCTTTGGGCCTCTCCAGCTCCTCTGTGTTGGCTCTTTTCACCTTCTTGGGTATACCAGGAGTGGCATACGCTACATCTTCGTATACGTAAACCTCAGCCGAAGAATGAATAGCCGAATACAGTTCCTGGCTAATCCCTTCTTGCGTTGGCTGAGCTGAAGATTTCGCCATTTTTTCCTCGTGGCAGAACTTGAAAGCTCCCTGGCCTTTGAATACGCTTGCACTGGAAATACAGACAGAAAACACTTTACGCACTCCTTAGCTTTTGGAAAAAGACTTAGGAACAATAAGCGTTTTCATGCAATAATAACAACTTTCCTCAAGGTGGTAGGCAAGCGTGAGCCCTTTGCATTTAATTCGGCATGTACCGTTAACTCCACAACTCGTGCAAGATGAGCTGATTGCTTTTTCGAGGCGGCCAGATTTCATCATTGCTTTCACAAGATCGTGTGATATGCCCTGATTTCCTTGGAAATTGAGCTTGCAATTGGCCTTCTCACCTTGGGTTAGCATGTACCGGTAATTAATATCCCTGGCCAGAATGATTACGCCAAGCAAACGATCACCGCCTGAAAGAGATACGAATATCGCCTCGGGCTCTGGGATGTGCTTGAGATTTGACACCATAGCATACGGCCATACGTCCCTTCATCAACAAGTGCCACCTTTTTAAAGCTCAATTAATTAACTTGATTTAATTAAGCATGCCTTGAGTCGTGCTACCATGCATGTACCAGCCCAAAACATGAACAAACGCAGACTCGGCCCTCGAGATCGCGGCCAATATACGTCACGTTGCTTACGGGCGGATTGGCATTCATCTTGTCAATTTTCTATAAATAGGCCAGTGATAGCGAACATACACACTTTGCATCCAAGAAGTGATAGGCAAGTAGAATACTGCTAAGCAAGTCTTTTCATAGGTTAGGTGGTGAGTAGATTTCGGCATTACTCAGCAGATTTAGGAATAGTGTTAGGAGAGATGGATACTCCTATTCGCCTAACTTCCTTCAAATCACAAACAACGTTTGTAGGTGAGATCTCTACTAGGAGGCTCAAGAGAATGACGAAGAACAAGCACTCGCTGGTTCTAGTAGCCATCAAGTGGGTTCTTGGCAAGGACTGTGTTGAATATGAAGATAAACATCGGGTAAACACCGACGTGTGCTCGCACTTTGTAGCGTCCATGCTGGACATTTGTGTCCCTCGGCCGCTTGTATTGAAACTAGTCAAAGAAATCTTCCCGAAGAAATACCTGAATGGGCTCGGCGAGGTTGTTACCCATGCTGCGTACGGGATAGGCCTGCCAGCAGCCGGTGACCTACGTTGCTTCATCGAAGAAGAAGCTGTTGTCGTTTGGCAGCCATTCCTGAGCAGATTTCGCCTGCAGACTCATGGTGTGCACCAGCAAAGGGTTACCCAAGCTCTTCACTTCCTATTCAGGAGCTACAACGTGATACCCTTCTACGATGTAGAATGGTATATTGATTTCAGGAACCTGGTGTATCCACCACCGATGACAACCGTGTTTAATGATGCTGCTAGTGCCGCTGAGGAACCTGTTGATGAGGAAGAAGTGGACGCTGTCTTAAATGCATCAGTTGCTGCCAGCCACTCCTGCGGATAGATGATCCCCTTGCCTTGGTGTCTGCTGATGTAACCCACCTGCTCCATATAAGCCTGATAAAAGGCCACCATATATATATATGCTCTAATACTTGTACATTTTGAAAATCGGCATCCATGCCATTTTGTAACTCAGGAACATGTATATAAATATATACGTCTCTTTTTTTGTTGTGAAATCTATGCTCTTGTTTGCTTTTGTGTGCAATTTTTCTGGGTTTTCCAATCTTGTATGTTTTGTCTCTGTTTACGAGCATACTTTTGCGTTTTAAGAAACTCCAGTGTTTTACCCACTAATGATGATAAGCAAATGCGTAGCAAGTCTATTGATTTTAGCAAAAGGATAGGCCAAAAATAGGAAAGGAAAAAAGAAAAAGCGTTACTTACAACTGTACAGGGTAGGGTGTGACGCTTAATGGAACAATTTAAGGTGAATCCCATTAACCGGGATTCCTAGAGGCTCTTTTTCCATATTTTCCAGCTCGAAGGCATTGTGTTGCATGCACCGAATGATTTTGAAGGGTCCTTCCCATAGGCTATCGAACTTACCATGTTGACCTGGCTTCGCAGCCCTGCTGTCATATTTTAGCACTAAATCTCCACTTTTTAGGCCTTGGTCGGAAGCCTTTTTGTCAAACCACTGTTTGACCACCTGTTGACGGCTTGTCATGGCTTTTAGGGAATTCTCCATTTTTTCCTGTACTTCTAATAGTTCGGCAAGCCGAACCTCCATGGCATCATTTTGTTCTATCTCGAGAGATTTCAACAACTGTATCACTAGAATCTCCATAGAGATAGGTAGCAGCGCTTCTTTCCCATATACTAGCTCATAGGGCGAAGTCTTGAGGACTTGTTTAGGAGTTATGCAGTTGGCCCAGAGTGCTTTTCGGAGATTTTTATGCCATTCCCTCTAATGTTCTGAGCCAACCTTTTTGAGGAGTCGGACTAAACTTTTGTTTGTCGACTCAGCTAGGCCATTTCCTTGTGGATAGTAGTTTGACGACGTTTTAAGGAATATGCCATTTTTTAATGCAAAGTGACATACCTTTGTACCTACAAATGCTCTAGCATTGTCCGAAATGATTGTCTTCGGAGGGCTGAACCTTGTCACCAGAGCCTCAAGGAAGTCTACAATCTCTACCTCCGTCGCCTCCTTAAGGGGAACAGCCTCTGCCCACCTTGTGAAGTAGTCCGTAGCTGTTAAAATCCATTTATGTCTGGAGCTAGAAACCGGGTTGATCATCCCGATAAAGTCTAGGCCCCATTGCGCAAATGGTTCATCCGCCACGATAGGTTTGAGGGGCATCGCTGAATTCTTCCTTCTGTCAGAGAATAACTGACATTTTTTACAAGTCTTTACCAGATAGTAGGAATCATTGAAAAGTGTAGGCCAGTAATATCCAGCCTATAGGACCTTGATGGCAGTAGTTTTAGCGGAGAAATGTCCACCTTCATCGCTATTGTGAAATGCGTTGAGGATCCTCTATGCCTCCCCTGAAGTAACGCACCGTAGGAGCACACCATTAAAATTCCTTTTGAAAGGGACTCCCTCTCTCAGCGTGTATCCGCAATTCTGGAGCCGGTAATACCTTCTTTTCTGGGATGAGAGGCCTGGCGGGTACTTTCCGGTTCGCATGAAGTTCATTCTATCTTCCAGCCAATCATCCTCTGATCCCGATCCATTTATCAGGACAAGCTCTGGCTGTTCCTCTTTAGCAGGCATCTCCTCGTCCTGTGTCATATACTCACACAGACCTCTGCCTTTAATAGTCCTGGTAGGCCTGACCTCGATGTCATATTCCAGGATCTTGGTGATCCAATTAGCCCTTTTTTTTGTGATTTCTCCCTCCATGATGTATTCCCGCACACTAGAATGTGCGACATATACCAGGACTTTGCTACAGGAAATTAGATGGCGGAACTTTTTAAGTCCCTTTACTATTGCGAAAGCCTGTATTTCAACGAAGTTATAATTCACCTCATATTCCTTTAAGGTTCAGGAATAGAACACAACTGGATGCTCTCCCTTTCCTTCTCTATCCTTTTGAGTCAGAACAGTAGCGATACTGGACTTGCTACTGAAGGCATACATTATAAAATCTTTATATTGATCTGGATTAATTAACACCGGGGCTGAGGAGATCGCTTCCTTGACCTTTTCAAATGCCTCTCGAGCCTCCGTTGTCCACTTGAAAATTTGATCCTTTTTTAGCATTAGGGTGATCGGCCTAATTATTCCCGCAAAATCAGAAATAAATTTACTGACGAAATTTACTTTGCCCAGAAAAGACTGAACACCTTTCTTATTTACCGGGAGAGGAAGCTCCTTTATAGCCCTTACTCGTTCGGGGTCAATCGAAATACCTTCCTTTGACACAACATGTCCTAACACGACTAGTGAGGTACTCTAAACACATATTTCCTCATATTGGAAATCCTGAGACTCTTGGCACTTTTGAAAAACCAACTCCAAATGATCAAAATGATCATCTTTAGATTTGGAGAACATAGTAAGATCATCCAAATAGATTAGGATAATCTTATTGATCAGTTCGCTAAATGCGACTTCCATAGCTCTCTGGAAAGTTTCCCCTGCATTAGATAAACCAAAAGGCATTTTAGCATATGCAAATGTTCCCCACTTGGTGGTGAACATAGTCTTGTGCCGATCTTCTTCTTTTACTCAAATCTGGTTATAGCCAGAGAAGCCATCCAGTAGAGAGAACATCTCCGATCCTGCGACAGTTTGGAGGATCGACTCCATAGAAGACAATGGATAGTGGTCTTTCAGAGATGCTCTATTTAGGTCTCAAAAATCCACACATAAGCAGATATCACCATTATTCTTTCAGACTGGTACCAGATTTGATACCCAAGTACTATGTTTAATTGGGAAGACAATACGTGACTCAATGAACTTGGTTAGCTCTTGTGCCATCAAGGCTTCAATTTTAGGGTTGACAGGCCGCTGTTTCTGTCGGATTGGTTTCACACCTTCCGTTAGCTCAATAGTATGTTGAATGATGCCAGGATCATAACCTTCCAGATCATCGTAGGACCAGGCCACTACTCTATATTTCCCACAGAAACTGATAAGCCTTTCTCTATCTTGCTGTGAGACATCTTTTCTGACCCGAAGGTTCCTGTCATCGGAAACCCGAAGGTTTTCATAATCACCTTTTTCTGCCACGAATTTCCGCTTATCATTTTGGTCACTACAATCGAAATTTTTTTGAGAGTAACCAATCCTTTAGGAAGCTTATTTGGCTTGACTGCATAATAATTTGTCCTTAGTAGGCCTCTCAGCGATCTTTGGTTGGAGTTGATCGGAAAATTCCTCCGAGTGTTGAATAAACGAGGCGATGTGTTCATCGCTCTCAAAGACTTGCCAACTTTGGTCATTGTCGGGTATTGCTGGTCTAACAAGCACTCGCACTGAATATCTATTCTGAAGCAAGTCAAAGACAGGATCAAACTGAGCACCGATTACCGCCATGCGATCTGCATCGCCATTCTGTGCTCGGGGAATGGTCAGGATGTTGAAAGCTTCAAAACTTTCTACAAGATCCCAGATTCGATGCTGATAGGATCTCATGTGGATATTCTTTGCTGCTGAGATTCCTCGGACCTGATTCACTACCAGTTCTGAATCTGCAAACCACGTCGATTGCTTGACACCCGGTGGATTCGCTGGGCTTAGGTATGGACTAATCCCTCATATTCGACCTCATTATTTGAATGAGCAAATTGGAATCGAAAAGACCTCAACAAATTTTCATTCTGCGGGGATATTAGACATACTCCGGCTCCAGCTCCAACTTTGCTCCTTGCTCTGTCAAAATACAATGTCCACGGCTCATTTGCTTGGTTATCGTTGGATTCTTTGATGACCTTTGGAAGAACTTGGTCTTCATCGCCAAATCACATATGTACCCTAATCCAGATAGCATGATAATTTCTGAAAGGATCATTGTTTATATGTTCACTCAACAGAGCGTCTTCATTATCACTTCGGTCTCCGTTGACCTTCTCCTCCTCTAGCAGTTCGACATTGTAGATGTCTTGCTTGGTGATGGAGGTATGTGCGGCTTCAAAGTTAATCAGGGCCTCATTCACCACATGTTTGGAATGCAGAGCCTCCGATTCTATCTTCATCTTTGCGCCATGCCTAGTTCTAAGTATTAGATGTGACCAATCTAAAGACAAATAGCCGCCCACCTTTGAAGTAAACTCTTGAGAAAGGCAAAGACCAAACATTGGCGGAACATCTATGATCACTGTGTCTTGCGGGACCGTGATACTTGGGCAGGCAAATAGAGTCAGCGGGAGTGCTTTGATGACACCCACAGTATCAACCTTATTTCCATCTAGCTGCATCACCCCCTTTTTCATAGGTTCGTAGCTGAGTCCCAAGGCTTCGGCTATCAGTTTTGGCATAACCGTAGTACTAGCGCCAGAATCAATCATAGCGTTGTGTAATAGTTTCTCCCCTATAATGAGGGTCAAGAAGAAGGGTTGAGGTTTTGGCCTACCTCCGCCTTCCACATGGGATTCCTCTGCTTTGTTTGCGAGAACCTTCGTTGGCGACATTTGATAAATGCATACCGATGTATTTGTAAGAACCGATTCGATTACTAGGTCCATCATTCTTTGAAAAGCCTTTTTTTGGAGTATGGTTTTCTGTGGGATGGCTAAGAATGTCCCATAAAGACACGATGGCGAGGTGATTTCTTCAATTGCTCCACCACATTAAAAGGTGACGAGCTCGGAGATTTATGCTCCTTTGCTTTTGTTATAATAATCTCCTTCCGTGGTTGAGAAGGCGAAGAGACGGTAGAAACACCAGAAATTTGATCGGACACTCCTTTGCGTTGCGGGCTGTCCGAAAGTGAAACAACAGGCTCACCGATGAATCTCCTCTTTGAGCGTGTGTTATAGTCGGACTGTACCTGTGGCATTTCGGTTGTGGACGTGTCATTGGCAAACACTATTTCCTCATCTTCCATCCATGAGAAGAGTGCATGATCAGGCACAATATCAGACTCTTGCTCTAAGGACATTCCTTGCATTTGCACGGTAAGGACAGCATTCTCCATTGCCAAGGGGCATATGCTCGTATTCTTAGTTCTCACCGTGTAATACCTTCAGCATGTTGCTCAGCTATCTTTTGTTGTAAGTTACCCTTGGAGACAATTTCCCGAGGGGCATATGCGCGCTCGTTACAAGGGAAGCACCATGGATTGATGTCATAAATCAGATTGTTTTGCCCCGCGGTTAATTCTCTGCTAGGGCTCGGTGACGCACCTGCCAGCGGTGTAGGCACCGGAACTATTTGGTTCATAGCCGCCGCTGGTGAATTAGTGCGATGCGCATTCTGATATTGATTTTGCTGATAGGTAGGCCACCCACCTTGATAGTTCTGATATGCAGGCCGCGGAGGCATTGCTTGGTTCCACTTGAGAGTTGTTATATCATTCGCCATAGTCCGTAACATCTCCTTGAGGTCGCCCATCTCACCCTTGGGAGAACCCGATGTAGAGGCCAAGTTTTCAGGAGCGGCTGTATATGAGTATGCTGACTGGGGAGTCACTGGCGCACTGGTCGACGCCACCTCTTGTGCTACGTTCGATATCTCAGGAAATATCGGCATAACAGGTCGAGGAGGCAATTTCCCACAATCTATCAAGTGATTTTCTGCTTTGATAGCGGTGGCATATGCATCTGGTAAAGTGGCCCCTCCCAAAGACTTTATCATCATAGAAATGTTGGGATTGATGGACTTTAGATAGAACATGAACGCCAATTCTGGAGTCGGGCGGATGGTCACAGGAATCCTCCGCCAACTTTAGTGAAATCGGGCATTGAAGTCCGTCCGAGCCTCTTAGGGTGTTAAGTTTGATGGCGGATAAGCGATAATATAGCGAAGAGCGATCTACATCATTGAAAACCTTTCATGACGGATCGAGGTCATCCCAAGTGCGAATGGTATTGGGAGTCAGTGTTTGGTACCAATCCAGAGCTTTTCCTTTGAAGGAAGTAGCAAGGAGTCTCAGGGCTACATTCTGCGCTGTGATACCATGTACCAGACATACATCCGCTACATCCTGTAAATGTTCTGTTGGTGTTTTTGTGTTATCTCCGGCGAATTTGGGAAGGCACGAGGGGCCGAAAGCAGGAATGGCGCCCCAAACAGCAGGTGCTACCGGAGGTACCAGGGGGCTTCCAGCATCCCATGCTACATAATTTCTGTTCGCGGCTGGCAACATGGTGAGAGAAAAGGGTGGTAGGAATGGAACGGTTACTAACTGATTTGCGGCCTGGACTGTCCCGAATGGAGGCACTAGTAAACCTGGGTTATTTGCAGTTTGGGATCTACTTATAGGCCGATGGCTCATACACCCTTTTAGAAGATGATTTCATTAGTTTGGGTCCCACCAGGCGTGCCAGAAAAAAAGGACAAACTATTGACGCCAAAAATTGATGAGATAACAGTGTCTTTATGGGAAACTCAGTTCAAGGGGGACCCCTTTGTGCCAAACTGAGTGACCTCCAGATTTTAAAGAAGCTGGCTTCTTCTATATAATGGGTTTTGGAAAGGGAAAAGGAAGCGGGTATAATGAAACAAATATTAATCTAAGACGATGCGCCAAAGCTTACTAGTAGGCATGATAAATCATAGACTTAAGGGCCTAAATGTTATAGTTATGTTCCAAAACATCAGAATTTAAAGTTATAGCATAAACAATTCATTTAATTGACATAAAACAGTATCGTATACATTCTCACTGCTAAGAAGAGTCGTTAAGACATGATTTAGACCAGCAAGTTTGCATTCAATATATAGAAGTCTCCTCAAATAAAATGCTTAAGACAATAAGAAGCACAGTTCACAGTTTAATCAAGACATGAAAAATAGAAAGGCCGAACAATAGGCACAGTCTGAAAGTTTCTTGCTAATAAACATGCAAAAAAGGCCTGGTGTCTCCTGCTAAAACTAGTATTCTTTCTAAAAATCTTGGACCATTTCCCCTCAACAGAGAAAGTATATATAGCCGGAGAGCAAAATCCCACCGCTTGAAGAGCTGTAACAGAAAGATTCCACAATCTCCCGTAATGATGCCCAAATATGAATATTCCCAATGCCGTTATGAGAGCAACCAGTCAGAGCACAGCATCTAGTTGATCAGTTACAGGCGTGCCCCTTGTAATGATGGTAGTGGTCCCAACAAGGCTTCGAAGCGACAAGTGCCGCCCACTGCTTCAGAGAACCATGACGAGTAGCACCCAATAACACTATCCCGCTCGGCCATCCCATAGCTTGCTTTGATAATCAATGTAAGGCACGTGGCAACAAACCACGGCCCAAATGAAAACTCCTCCTCCATCAATCGAGAGCTTGCGGAGGAATGACACTTGTTCAAGGGACTGAGGCTACTTTGAAAATGGGGGAAGGCCGTATGAACTGGGTGGCGAAAGACACGTGGCCGCGTTTCGCAACCCGTGGTGCTCTCATCCCTACTGCTGTTTTAAAAGCTACGAACCGCTGACACGTGGGCGAAGGTAGGTCCCGCCAGGAAATAAAGAAGGCCAATAGAAATCTTTCGCAGCCTGTCGCAGCATATTCTATCCTTGCTAGGAAAGTTTGCGATACACCGCCACGTACAAAGAAGTGGGCCCCTTGATGAACCTTAGGAGTATCGGACCTTTATGGAAGGCTTAGCAACCCGAAGGAAAACACAAAGCAACAGAAAAATGAGAAACCCCGCAGGTGAGACACGTGGGTGCCCAGTGTAGCATTTCAGGAGCCGAACGGGGAGCCGCTTGTCGAAGTTGCGAAGCGAGGAATGCACAAAGGGAAAGATCAAAACCTACCGGGATGCCGAAGAAACGCGGAGACACACAGGCTAGCACATGAACATGTGCAAAAGGGACCAAGGAGCCGCTTTGAATCATTATTTCAACAGCCTTCATGCAAACATTGGTTTTGAACTACTCTTAGAGAAAATTGTGTTCTTCAATATCTTGGCCTAGTAAACAAAGTCTCTCTAAGTCTCTTAGGATCAAAATCAAAACTTTCATCCATCTCCCTAACATCAAATCAGAATCACCTCACAAAAAATTCTTGGAAATCTTGAAAAAATCCCTCATGCTAAACTTTGGGAAAAAATTGGAACCAAATCAAAATCATTTCATTTGATTAGAATGTGTAGATGAATCCTTCTCCACATATTTAGTCAAATTATTAGTCCTTGTGAACAAATCTATCCCTTGATAACATCCAACATCTTGTGGTTTATGAGTTCACTATCCAAAATCCAAAATCAAATCAAATCAAAATCATCTTGTTTGGTTAGGTGTGTCTAGATGAATCCTTCTTTACACTTTTAGTCAAATTAACATCTTGTGGAAAAATTTACTCTAGGACAACATCCAACCTCTTAGAGTTTACGAGTTCACTATCCAAATCAATTCAAACCAATCCAAATCAAATCAAAACATCAATCCAAGTCCTAAAGTTTTGAATCCTCTTCAAGGTTTCCTAAGAGTTCCAATCATTTACCAATCATCCATCTTTCATATCTCATCACCATCCTTTTGATCCTTAAAATCTTAGACTTTCTTTTTTGTACCTAGAGTTTGGATCAACCCAAAGAATTAGAGGTTCACCTCCCACATTCTTGAAAATTGATCCTTACTTTACGGTCCAAACTAGACCTCAACACAAGAAGAACATGGAATATGAACTTGCTCCATACATCATGAGTAATCCAAATCAACTAAACTTTCAAAACCTTGCAATGCCGATTGATTATCAAAAATCACATTTATACAATCTGGACATGAGATCATTATCCCCTACAAACCTCGATGGTACAAATGTAAGTATGCCCATTCAAAAGTTTGGAACATATTTCCTGATGGTAGATTTAAATTCGAGTCCAAACCTACAAATCTATCAACCAAACACCTAATGCATGAGTCTTCCACAAACAAACGACATCTTCCCACCAAATCCATACATGCCAAGTACAAGTTTTCCAAACATGAACAATTCAAATCCACACTTGGAAAAATTTGGGATGGATATGTTTGCAA
>VDFB02091836.1:0-162145 GCA_007258455.2 Sequoia sempervirens | reverse complement strand
TTGCCTCCATCTTGCATGCATGGCTTCTCCTCTTCCAGCTAGTTTTAGTATTAGTTTCTTGAATGGCTCATGATGGCATTGCCTATAGTATTTGATGAGCTTCCAACCCATACTTTTAGCACTTGTTAATGACAAGTTGTTGTGCAAAGTTAGCCTAGGCTTCTTTTTGTCATTCTTGCAACCTAGTTCAATTGCATGTTCATGATGTATATGTGTAATTTGAAAATTAGCAGACCTTAGAAGATTGCACCAGTTTTGTGTAGATGTAGGTTTCTCTTGGTCAAGAACTCGCCTTTAGGAGTTTGCTCCATCAGAGAAGCCACTCATTGTTACCGCTCATTCATGTTTCTAGGGATTACAGAAACAACTTTCTTAACCCTTCTCCTTTTGCTATTTCTTTTAATCCTTGGTTAGAGTAGGATCCAAAGCATCACCATGAAGCTAAATTAGATGAACTTGATGAGTTTTAGTTTGTTGTTTTGAGTGGATAGCCACTGTTCATTCACTTCCAGCACTTTGAAACTCCATTTCAAGACCCAACTTCCCATGCTTTGTAACTCATTCGTAAGTCCGCCTTGTGATTCCAGAAAATCACATCAAACAACTGAGATATTCCAAGCACTATCAAGACCTGACATTAGAGACCTTGGGATAGTGTTCTGCAATTTGATTGTGGAATATTGTCTTTCAAGAGGTAGTGCACCTACACACTACCTGTGTTGAGAGGTGCATAAAAAACACATCAACATTAATCATTTAAGCAATGTTCAGGATTACTTCTAGTGAATGAATTGAGGTTTAAATCTGTGACAACTAATTCACCCCCTCTTATTTGTCTTATTCAAAAATTGGAATTTGAGCTTGGTTCCTTGGTGAAGAGCTTAAGCACTTGAGGAAGGTTCGGGATGGTTGGAAAAATGACTTATGATTATCCAAGGTTTGGTGGAACTAATTATGATATCTTGAAAATATTGATGGAAGAATATTTGTAGTTTTGTGGATATGATGTGGAGAAATCTTAAAAGAATCCTTACACTCCTCTTGCTAATGGTCCAAGTACGGCTAATGAGATCAAAGCACATGAAGTGAATGTAATAAGATGAAGTAAATTTTGAAGAATACTCTGGTACACTCTGAGTTCATTAAGGTTCAAAATTTTAAGACTACTAAGGAAGTATGGGATGCTTTGTAAAGGTTGCATGAAGGTGATGAAAGGGTTAAAGAGGAAAAATTGTAGAATTTGGAGAACAGTTTGAGCTTCTACATATGTCTGAAGATGAGAATGTCAAAGCTTATGTACAAAGATTGGATGAGATAGTGGTCGGAATGTGAGGACTTGGTGCTACTGTAGATGAAACCAAGATTGTAAAAAAGATTCTTAGAACTCTCCTTAATTCTTATAGCAAGAAAGCGTGTGCTATTGAACATAGTATAGATTATAAGACCTGCACTAAAGATCTATTGTTGGGATTTTTGACATCTTATGAGATGAGGAAGCCAAATCTGAGGAATGGATACAAATTAGATACTGCTTTTAAAGCTACAAAAGCTAACGATCCAAATGAAGAAAATTTTGATGAAATAGAGGCTAGCTTTGTGAGAAGGACGAGGAAAGACTCTGGTAATTATGAAGGAAAGTTACCCTTTAAATGCTTTAGTTGTAGAGAAATAGGTCATTATGCTACAAAGTGTCTAGAAAGAGCTACGAGGAATAAGCAAAGATATGAGAAGGAAAATAAAGGAAAGAAGATCAAAAAAGCATATTACGTGAATGAGAGTGCTAGTATATATGATGAAGATTTTGATTATGAAGATCTTGATGATAATGAATGCTTGTTCTTGGCTATAAAGGATGAACCTACTTCTGCTAATTCTGAGAAACAAGTGAAGGAAAGCCCTTCACAGAAAGAGAAAAATGAAGGTACTATTATCTCTTCCCTACATTCTAAACAAGAAAAGAACTATTGGGTTGTTGATAATGGTTGTTTACATCACATTACTGGTGATAAGAGTAAGTTTGTTAAACTTGAAAAATATGATGGAGGCTTGGTTATGTTTGGAGATGATACTAGTGTTAAAATTTGTGGGATATGTTTAGTAAGTTTTGATGTCAAGCATAATACTAATGATGTCTACTATGTTAAAGGTTTAAGGCAATATTTTGAGTGTTGGATAGATGTACAATAAGGGATATTATCTTGTATTTAAGGATGAGAGATGTGAAATCAGGAAAGGATCCAAAACATTGATTGCTATATGAAATAAATTTGAAGGAAATATCTATCAACTTAAGGGTGTTGATGGAGGATGCTTTCTGACTTAGATTAATGAAAGTTGGGTATGGCATAGGAGAATGTGTCACATGAATTTTTATAACTTATCAAGGATTAGTGCAGTTTAGGTTGTGAGATATTTACCAATAATTACAAAGATTGTTAATACTATTTGTAGGAATTGTTAGTTTGGAAAGCAAGCAAGAAGTCATTATAGATCATGTTGAAATGATGGAGTCACAATGTCCCTGATGAAGCTATAGTCTTCAATGGAGGACCTTTGCCAAGAAAATATTCACCCACACAGAAAGTGTTACAACAATGACATTCAAATAGAGATTATATTATGAGATATGAGCTATATTACAAGAGTACATATGCCTAATTAAACAGGAAAGAGAGAAACCTAGAATGCATAAGATGTTGCCAAGTGTCTTAATCACACAACACATGAAAACATGAAAACCCTAACAAACTACCTAGGGAATGATAAATTGATTGAGATAAGTTTTAGAAAAGACAACTTATCTTCTAGAAGGAATCGTATCTCCTAAAAACATGGAAAGGATAATGGCCCCATTATTAATGATTTTCTAATGATGCAACCTAGGACTTAATTAATTAAATAAAAGACCTAAGCTAACTTATGCTAGTGTAATAAATAATTAATTACACTAACAGATCAAAGGAACAATCTACTAATGGAATATTGGGCTTGATTCATACAAATCTCTATGGTCCTACAAGAGTGAGAAGTATACAAGGTGAAAGGTAATTTATGCTTTTGATTGATGATTATTCTAGATATACATAGGTTACATTTCTTAGAGAGAAATTAGATGCACTAGATAGATTCAAGACATTCAAAGATATGGTTGAAAATGAAGTGAATTTGAGGATAAAATGCTTAAGGTCTGACAAAGGTGGAGAATTCACCTCCCATGAGTTTAATATGTTTTTTGAAGTGCATGGAATATTTAGAGACAACTATCTACTCCAAGAACTCCTCAGAAAAATGGAGTTGTTGAAAGGAAAAATAGAATAGTTCAAGAGGCTACTAGATCAATGATTACTAAGGCTAGTTTACCGTAAGTTTACTGGAGAGAAGCTATTCATACTGCTATTTATGTATTCAATCAAGTTCAAGCAAGATAAAATAGTACAAAGACCCCCTATGAGCTATGGTTTGGAAGAATTCTTACTATCAAATATTTCAAGGTATTCAAAAGAAAATGTTATATAAGAAGAGATGAAGAAACTTTAGGTAAGTTTGATGCAACAAACGATTAAGGAATTTTTCTTGGATATTCTACTAAAATAAAATCATACATATTTTTCAATAAGAGACTAAGAAATATTATAGAAAGTTCAAATATCAGGTTGATGAGACAATGAAGAATTCAATTAACATTGATGGATATGTATCTGATGAACCTAATTGTCTAAGAATAGAAGAGATTGTGGAAGAATAGGAAAATGATGAGCAATAGAAGAAAAATGAATAGAATGAAATAGAAAAAGAAGCTCTAGTGGTGTCACCTAAGACACCTAGATATGTGCAAAAGAATCATTCAAAAAGTCAGATTATTGGAGATAAGACCAAAGGAGTATTAACAAGTAGCAGAGTTGTTGCTGAAGTAAATCTATGTTTATTTTTTGAGATTGAACCAAAAATTGTAAGTGAAGCATGTAAAGATGAACACTGGATGGAATCCATGAAAGAACTTATGTAGTTTGAGAAGAATCAAACTTTGGAATTAGTCCCAAGATTGGTAGATAAAAACATTATTGGATCAAAATGGGTATTTACAAATAAGTTGAATGAGAATGGAGAAGTGGTTAGAAATAAAGCAAGGCTTGTGTGTAAAGGTTACTCACAAGTTGAAGGCATATATTTTTAGGAAAATTTTGCTTTGGTATCAAGAATAGAAGCTATACGAATGTTCTTAGCATTTTTACTCATAAAGACTTCAAGGTCTATCAAATGGATGTCAAGTTAGCATTTTATAATGGTGAGATAGGAGAAGAGGTCTACATGGAACAACTAGAAGGATTTGAGTTGATAGATCAACTGGATATGGTGTGTAGATTGAAGAAAGATTTATATGGATTGAATCAAGCTCCTAGAGCTTGGTATGTGAGGTTAGATAGTATTTGATTCAGCAAGGTTTCGACAAAGGTATGCCAAATAGTAGTCTATAATTTAAGATTGAAAACATGACAAAATCCTACTTGTATTTGTCTATGTTGATGACATTATTTTTGGATGAAATGGAAATATGTGCAAGATGTTTGTGGAAGAGATGCAACAAGAATTTGAAATGTATATGTTTGGAGAGATGAATTTCTTTCTTGGGCTACTGATTAATCAAATATAGAAAGGAATTTTCATTTCACAGTCTAAGTATGTAAAAGAGATGTTGAATAAGTTTGGGATGGATGGTTCCAAAACGGTATGTACTCCTATGGTGAATAGTTGCAAATTGGGTAAAGATGATGATTCACCTAAGGCTGATTAGAGCAAGTATAGATCTATGATTGGTGGATTATTGTATTTGACTACTACTGGACTAGATATTATGCATGTTGTTTTTCTTGTGGCTAGATTTCAAGAAGATCCTAAGGAAACACATGTTGCTACTATTAAAAGAATATTCAAATATTTGAATGGAACTTTGAATTATGGATTATGGTACCCTAGAGATACCGACTTTACTCTAAGTGCCTACACAGATACAGATTGGGATGGAAATGTAGATGACAGAAAGAGTACAAGTGGTGGTACATTCTTTCTTAGTTGCAAATTGGTGGCATGGTTGAGTAAAAACCAAGATTCAATCTCCTTGTCTGGTGTTGAAGCTAATTATATTGCTACTGCATCTTTTTGTACACAAGTTCTATGGATGGAATAGACATTGAAAGATATCATAGTGGTGTATGATGATACTATTTCTATATTTTTTGATAATACAAGTGAAATTAACATTTCAAATAATCCTATGATGAACTTGAGGATGAAGCATATATCTATCAGGTATCATTTCTTGAGAGAGAAGGTCATGGAGAATGAAGTAAAGCTTGAGTATGTTCTAATGAAGAATCAGATTGCTGATATATTTACAAAGGCTCTTCCTAAAGATACTTTTTGAGTATCTCCAAGATAAGTTAGGGATCATTACCCCTCCTTTCTTGAACTAGATGCATATGGAGAAGCATCATTTTAGTGGATCTATGGATCTATCTTTCTTCTAGACTAATTTTTTGGTGGCTACCTCTCAGGGGGAGCAGGTAGTGTGAAGTGTTTTCATTAAGAGTATTATTTTTTTAATATAAAAGGGGAAATCAATGTAAAAAATCCTTTTCCTTTTCCATTGATGTCAAAGGATGAGAGAAAGCATGTGAAAATGAGAGAATGCATGAGAAAAACAAGAATATTAAATATTATCTACTATGGTGTATTTGATGGTTTTTCACATCATGTGTTTTCATAAATGACAAAGGGGGAGATTGTTGCAAGAATGGAAAGAATGAAGGTTTTGTCATTGATGTCAACTAATCAATTGGTTATCAACTAGTTGTTTTTGTCATTAGTGTCATGGATGAAGGTTATGTCGACAATATTGAGAAAATTGTAATGAAGATATGTTGCATGTGTTCAGTGGTTGCTCTAGGATTTTATCTTATGTTTGTGTGGTTCAGATATGTTATTCATGGTTGTTCGAAGCTGCTATATCCATATTTTTGGCTATTGATTCATTGTATAGTATGAGTTGTGTTCACCAATTGTGAACTATGCTCTTCTGTGTTTCTGGTTGAGGTCCAAGAGAAATTTTGTTGGTCTGGATTTCTCTTTGTTAAAGTCTTATGACTTGTGGTTCTAGAGTTGTGTTGTTTTAAATGTACTAAATATAATTTTGGTATCTGGAAGGTTCATGCTTAATTGTGTTAGCAAGAGAAACTACACAAGTTATCTAGTGTTGTCATTGATGGAAAACCTAGTCAATTATTCAATCCACATGTCAACATTTGATCATACTAGAATTCAGATCAAAGTTTCGTGATTAACTATCAAGCAAGAACAAAACATTTGAGAAAATTGTGTTCATCGATTCATATGCAATTTTCTATTAACTTTTTTGAGTTGTGGATCTTAGGGAAGATAGTTTGGTATATAATCTATGTTATCCTTGAATCTTAGAGCCTCGTATTGATCCATATGCATGTTAGAAGATCTGTTTGATTAATTTTTTGTTTATTAGTACAAAAGGCCAACTAAGTGAATGTAGCATGTTGTGGATATTCGAGGAGTAATTGTTTAAGTGTTTTTGTGTTTGAGCATGTTGATTTGGGTCCTCACTATGTTGTGGCCAAATTTGTTGGTGCACATTAAAAATATTTGTAGATTGAGCCAACAGTTTGTAAATATTTTCTATTTTATTGAAGCTGATTGTAGCAATTAAATCCTTAGTAGCGGATATATATATAAAAAAATTAATATCATTTTGATATATGTACGAAGTGTGTACAAAATTCAGAAAGATTGTAGAGTGATTATGCACAGTTTCACTTGTGCATTAAAGGATTTGTGATGTGAACTAAAGTAGAATAGAGCAGAAGAGAAGAATCAGACAGAAGGTCAAGAAACCAATTAATGTGCTTAATTGGAAGTATTCTCAGGCATTTTTAGATGCTATTTCATATTTCGCCACTCCAATTTTATTTTGACATTGATTGTAAGGAAATAAGCCTTTCTATTTTTGAGTAGTGAGCTCTAGGCAGTGCACCTAAATGCAAGTGCATTCCCATTTTTGTAAATATCTTCTTAAGTATACTCAGATCATATTGTGGATTGACCTCCATCGTGGTTTTTTCCCTAACAGGGTTTCCACTTAAAAAATACTTGTGTTATGGTGTTGTGGTTGTTTATTTTATGTTCATTCATCTTTCTATTGCTTGAATGTTATAAGTGCTTTGAAGATTAGATTAATAAAGTTAAAAATTGCAAAACACTAATTCACCCCCTCTTAGTGTTCCTTGATTCCAAAAATTAGTATCAGAGCCTAGTTCCTCAGAAGAAGCTTAAAAACTTGGGGAAGATCTTGGAAAGTGTTTCAATGGATTCAAGCAGTCTTCAACAACAACTTTTGGTGGCCCTAGATGTTTTTAATCAATCCAAATCTGAAGTCCAGGAATTGCAAGAAAAGCTCATGAATGCTAAGAAATTCATTGAGTCATTGAAAGATAAAATCAATAAATCCAGGGAGAAGAGAATGGAACTCTATGATCAAGTCAAGCAGAAAGAGAGTAAAAGAATTGAAGATGAACAACTGAGTCAAGCCCTAAAGGAAAATACTAAGGAATGTGAAAATTTTTCCAGAGATAATGCAGTCCTAAAGCATGAGATGGAATCTATTACGATGAGGATGACCAAGGAGATTGAAGACAAAAAGAAGAATGAAGAGAAGCTTGCTCAGTCCTTGAAGGAGAAATCTGAATAATGCAACCGAATTACTGATGGATTCAATGAGTTGGAGCTTGAAAAGCAGATTGTTGATCTCAGAGATGAACTTGCTACTATAAATGAATGCAAGGAGAAGTTCAAGATTAGCTTAGCCAAGCTTGATGAATTGATTAAGATTTAGAGGAATGAAGGTGAAAAGTGAGGTCTTGGATATGAGGAAGGAGAAAGTTCTAGATCTGAATAAAGGAGATTTAAGCAAGAAAATTACATGAACAAAGCTGGAAGGTATCCAGTGAGACAACCTAATGCTCAAAGGTCCAATGGTTACTGTTTTATTTGCAATATATTTGGTCATATGGCTACTCAATGTAGAAGTAGAATGAATTCAAGTGGTCCATCATTCTCAGGTCAGTGATTTAATTGTAATAAGTATGGTCATAAGTCAAATGAATCCAGAAATGTGATGAACAACATGTATAGAGATGTCATATGTTATACATGCAACAGATTTGCCAATATTGCTAACCAGTGCAAATCAAGAGAAAATAAATGGGTGGTGTGCTATAATTGCAACAAATCTAGTCATATTGCTAGATTTTGCAGAAGTAGAAAGGGTCCGGTAAATCAAAGGAAAAACATGTAGAAGGATGAAAAGGGAAAAGGAGAAATTACTACAAATGAGATCATGAAGCAAATGAAGAAGATATGGGTGAAGAAGAGTCCTTTTGATGCAGGAAATGATTCCACACCAGAACCAGAATCTGGTAATTCCTTCAGGAATTAGTTTTAGGCCTCTGGCCTAGGGGGAGCTGTCAAGAAAATCCTTCAAACCCCCTGCCGATAGTTGGTACCAGGATATGGATGAGTGCAGTGATTGCATTGATGATCTACAGATGCTGCTAAAATAGTTGGAGAGAGTATTTATGTAGAGTTGAAGGTCTGCAAAAGAGTTATCCTTCATAGATTATGGAAACAGGGTATCCAGATGAGTTAGGGAAAAAGCATTTATTGCGACAAAAAGTTAGGTATGTGAATGATAAAAGGTCATTTGTATTCTTCATTTTTCACTTTGCACTTTGAGAAGAAGAAGTTTGGAGAGATGTAAAGTGAACTTTGGTGAAGTTTGGCAAAGATTCAAGTGTGATGGTGATTCGGCGATCAAACCCTAATCTAACGAAAAGGTATTTATTGAGAAAACTTGTGAACTTGTGAATTTGTGAAAATGACCACTCCATTGGTAGTTGATATCAAGGATAGACCCCATCCAAAATTCAAGTGGCATCCTTTCAAATCTATTGATACAAATCCCTTAGGTGCATTTTCATCTATTCCATATGACGTCTTGCATATTGAAGAAATTAGGGCATACATTCATGCAAATATCAAGGAGTTAGGAAGCTCACAGTTGTTGAATTTGTATACAAATCATATAGTTGGAAAATATTTCAAGGTAAAGCCTAAGTTCAAAACTGTAGAGGAGAAGAAATTCACGTAGATTGTAAAATTTCCCGTGTTGGAAGAAAACATGTGGGTCCGATATATTTTGAGCCGATTTCATGCTAAATTTATGTGGTTGAGTCAACCTTTTAAGATTACAAAAGAATCCATAAGCACTGTTATTAGTTTAAATTCCTCTGGTGGATTGTCGATCTTGAAGTTCATGAAGAATCAGATAGTTACTAATGCAACCAGTTTAGTGTTTGATAAAAGAGTTATGACAATTGATCATATTATTGAATTGGATGTTAGATTTGATTTTATGGTCATTAGTTACAAGATCTATCATTCCAATCAAGATAATTTTTTATTTGGTACAACTATCTATGCAACATATCAAATGGTGAAGGAGAATGTAGAGTATGATCTATGTGAGTTACTCTAGAGCCAGCTAATGGAGAGTCTTGGTAAGATCAAGAAAGATAAGAATAATTCTTTTATGTATGGAAATTTTCTATTTTGTTTGTTCTTCTACTTTATGAATGAAGTTCTCAGATTTGGAAAAGTTCAATGGCAAGCTAATAAACTAGTAGCTATTCAAATTAGAGATATCTTGCACAGAGTTGGTGATAGTAAGACAAGGGAAACTATTATCTAGGGTTATTTTTAGAGTTTTTAGAGTGAGATGCAAGCCATGGAAAGGATTCCTACTTATATTGTGGAGAAGTACAAGGAAACTATCTACTTTATGGCTAACATTGATCAATGCTTGATGGAAGTTGCATATCCTAGAACATTTTGGATTATGCCAATGTGCTATGAAATTGAGGAGAACATCTTCGAACTCTATGCACAACATTTTTTGAATAAACCTCGAGATCCAACAAAAGATAGGTTTGGAACCTATGAAGAAAAATATATGCAAGTACATGAGCAATTGAAGAAACCCATGATAGTCTAGAGAGTAAGAAAGGAAGTTGAAGCCTTTGCAGAGAGCATGGGTATATTTGCAGAAGCTATGAGAGAAGCTAGAAGAAAGAGAGAACAAGCTGAACAAGAGCCTACTAGAACTGAATCTACTAGTCCATTAGCGTCCTCTACCCAATCTAGATCAACAAGGAGCTTTGCACCCTTATCCAGTTCTATGGTGAAATCAAGCCCTGTGAAAGCTCAAATGAAGACATCTAGTAGAGAAGGAAAGAGGAAGAAGGATAAAAGAGAAATATTTTATGTTGTAGTTGAGGAAGATGAGGAAACAAAATCTGATGAAGTGTGAGAAATTAAGCATCAAGGCACAAAGGCAACAATTGTCTCTAAGGACAAGCCCTCTAGTGAAGAAGATGAAAACTAACAAACTAGGTATGTCTGTAAAGGAAGTTGAGAAAGGTATAATCAAGGATGGTAATCCTAAGCCACTATGTGAATGGTATGATACTTTTGATGATGTTGGTCAAATAATTCTTGAAGAAGAAACAATACAATATTTGAATGATTTCAATTTGACTCTCATTGAGATCATGTCCCAATTGCTTAAGGAACTGTATGAAGTTTCAAAAATGAGGAGAGTGAATGCAAGAACTGAAGATGAGGAGTTGAGAGAATGTATTCTTGTAGATTTATGTTTGGTGATGTCTATTAAGGAAATGAAGACAATTCTGAATGGTTATAAGAAGAATTTCAAGAGAAAAACAAGAGTAAACAAGCTTATGATTGGTCAAACTAAAGAGGTAGGAAAAGAAATTGAAAGAATTCTAAAGGAAGTTTTGTTAAAGAACAAAATAAATGTTTTTTTTGAAGGTCATGATGAAGATATTGCATTCGGTCCAGTGGTTGAAGAGGTAAAGGAATATATAGTTGAGGACACTTAGATTCCTCTTGATGTGCATGATACAAAAGTTCCTATGGAGATTGAAGCTCCCAAAGTTGTGGTAGATAAAGAAGTTGAGATTCCTAAAGACAAGCAAGAATCTGTAGCTGAAGAAACAATGTTTGAAGAAAAGAAGGTTGAAGTAAAGGAAGTTCTTGTGGAAGCAAGACACTACATAAATTTTTGGAAGAGCATCAGGAAGAGTTTGACCTTGAACTGGGTGAAGGCCCTCTTAATTTGGCTACTTTGTCTTTGATTTAGAAATTGAAAGTTGCATCATTTGCTTAAGCTAAGGCTAGGGAAGAATTGTTGAAGTCTCACATTGAGGATAGTGAGCTATTGAGTCTTGCATCTAGCATATTGGAGAGAATCATGCCTTCTCATGTTAAGGATCCACCTAGTTCTCTCGGTGAGCTGAAGAAGCTTATTAATTCTATAAGTACTCATTTTGAGTCCCTTGAGAAGTCAACTGAGGACAAGGTACAAAAGGAATTTGATAATAAAAGGTTCAATAGGGTAAAGTGCATGATTTCTAATGACAAATCATTATTAGCTACCTGTGTGAAGAATATTAAAAGTGCACTATCTAAAGGAGGAAATATCTATAAGTCATGTTTATATTTGTATAAATTTACTGAGCATAATGAGAAGAAGATTAAGGATCATGAGAAACAATTAGTTGATATTTATGAAGCCTTTGATCCTTTAACTATTTTTTTTGGAAAACAAGAAGGTCTGGTTATATCCCTACTTGACAAGATAAATATTTTGAAGCATGATAATGATAGAATTGTGGAAAGAGCATGTGAGATTAGAGGTATAATTGGTCCAAAGATGGAAATAATGTTGAGTGCATTGAAGGAAGCACAAGATGCTATGGTGGTTAGTGATCCGACAAACCTTGAATCAACTGAAATGCAATCTTATCTATTATGTGGTCACATGACTATTTTGGAGAGTCTCAAAAAGAGTTGGGACACTAGTTTGAGCCTATTGAAGACCAATTTTGCAAATATATTCAAGTTTGTGTAATTTGTAGAAACAAGTTTGTACATATGCAGTTTGAAGTTTTTGTTTGATTTTTGGTATGCGGATTCCCCATTTTTTCCATTGATTTCAAAGGGGGAGAGTGGAATAGTGAAAAATTCCTTAATCATCTTAGGGGGAGTTGTGTTTTTGGAGTTTTGAAGGTTGGTAGTGTATTCATGTTGGTATTGATCCAAAACTTAGTCATTTTTCACTAAGTGTTGCCATCAATGCCAAAGGGGGAGATTGTTGGAAAGAGAAAATACACAAGTTATCTGGTGTTGTGATTGATGGAAACCCTAATTAGTTGATTGATCTACACATTAGAATTTGATCATACCAGAAGTCAGATCAAAGTTTTGTGATTAACTATCAAGCAAGAACAAAGCATCCGACAGAATTGTGTTCATCAATTCATATGCAATTTTTTTTTTATCTTTTTGAGTTGTGGATCTCAAGGAAGATGGTTTGGTGTATAATATTTTTTATCCTTGAATCTTAGAGCCTCGTATCAATCCATATGCAAGTTAGAATATTTGGTTGAATTTTATGTTTATCAGTACAAAAGGTTGACTAAGTGAATGTAACGTGTTGCAGATATTCGAGGAGTAAATTTTGTTTAAGTGTTTTTGTGTTTGAGCATGTTGATTTGGATCCTCACTATGTTGTGGCTAACTTTGGTTGGTGTGCATTAAAAATTATTTGTGGATTGAGCCGACAGTTTGTAAATATTTTCTATTTTATTGAAGTCAACATGTAGTGATTAAATCCTTAGTAGCGGATATATATAAGCGATTGTTTATATCATTTTGATATATGTACAAAGTGTGTTGATGTGTGTGTGAAAGTTAGAAGGATTGTAGAGAAATTATGCATAGTTTCACTTGTGCATTAAAGGATTTGTGATGTGAATTAAAGTAGAACAAAGCAGAAGAGCAGAATCAGACAGAAGGTCAAAAAACTGATAAATGTACTTAACCGAAACTATTCTCAGGCATTGTAGATGCTATTTCATAGTTCACCACTCCAATTGTCTTTTGAAATTGATTGCAAGGCAGCAAGCCTTTCTGTTTTTGAGCAGCAAGCTCTAGGCAATGCACCTGAATGCAAGTGCATTCCCATTTTTGTAAACATCTTTTTGAGTATACTCAAATCATATTGTGGATTGACCTCCACCGTGGTTTTTCCCCTAATAGGGTTTCCACGTAAAAAAATCCTTGTTTTAAGGTGTTGTGGTTGTTATTTTACGTTCATGCATCTTTCTCTTGGTTGAATGTTATAAGTGCTTTGAAGATCAGATTAATAAAGTTAAAAATTGCAGAACATTGATTCACCCCCCCTCTCAATGTTCCTTGATTCCAAAAAATTGTTTTATGTGTTTTACACTAGTTTGGTCGACCTTGTGTTGAACACTACCTTTGGATTTGATGAATTGTGTTGGATCTATTTGGGTCCTCATCAAGTGTGTGTTTGGGTCACCCTCATTCTAATTCCACCCTAGGATGTTTTGGCACTAACCTAATTTGAATTTGAATTTGGATGGATGACTTTGGATATGTTTCAAAGTTGAAGATGGTATAAATACATGATGAATTAGTAAGGAATGAAGAGCGAGAACAAAGGAAATACAGACAAGAGTGAAAGAGAATAGAAATAAGTGTGAATCAATATGTGTGCATGATGCAAGTATGACAGATCAATGCAAAACCTAAATGTTGAGTTTTGGAAGTAGTGAGTTGAGGGTGCACTCTATAATTCATGTATGTCTGCAAGTGGTTGAGTATATTGTGGTGGATTTATCTATTGCATTGAGATTTTATTCTCTTTGTAACATGTATTCTTTATCTTCTTTGTATCTATGTGGTAGTGAGCTCTCTGGGTTGATAGACCTATTGGATAGTGAGTCCTTGTTTTGGAAGTGAGTTGTGTTTCTCAAGTAGTAAGCCTCTTGTAATCAATTTTGATATTCTCTATAGTGTGAGTTAAACCTCACTGTGGTTTTTCCCTTATTGTGTTTTCCACGTAAATCTGGTGTTATTGTGTTTGTGTGATGGTTTTCAGTTTTTTGCACTAGTATTTAATGTTTAATCATTTAAGCAGTGTTAAGGATTAGTTCTATTGAATGAATTAATGTTTAAATATGTGACAACTAATTCATCCCCCCTAAGTTGTCTTGTTCAACATGAAGAAAATTGGTAGTTGATAAGCAAGTGATTTGTTGATTCTCCATATTTTTGACACAACATACACATACTTGGCCCCTGAATACTGTATGTTCCCAACCTATCCCCTATTAGAATCCTTTTATGCAAAGATTTCCATAAAAAATCTCCTGCCTTTAGGAGCACCCCTAACTTCCAAGATAATTCTGACAGCCACCCAAGCATGGCACCCTAAGCCTTCTAAATTTTGTACCCAAGCTTCACTATATATTCACCTAATTTACTCCCACACCAAATCACCTCATTTGATTCCTCAGACAAAACCACCCTCCTTTCTATAAGCAACTTTCTCAATGATGACCTTTCATTTATTGGGATACACATAGACTCAAAGTCAACCTAAGAGTAACTATCCCCAAGCCTAATGATTTTTCAACATAATCTTCCACCTTCTTACCTTTCTAACCGATTACCTACTCAACCCAATCAGAATCTTTAAAACTCTTTATTAATGGAGAAAACCTATTCCAAGAATCCCCTCAAAATTTTGCACATCTACTATCACTAATTTTCCATGATAAATGTTCAATTATAATCCATCTACTCTCCCATATGAACTTCCAAATGGTCATACACGTTGCAGTATTTTCCATGGTCAAAATTGTTTTTGGGTCCCCCTCATCTAAATACTTCTTTTGAATAATCTTGCACCAAGTGCGATTTGGTTATCTATACAACTTCCAACATAACTTTTCTCCAAGCACTGGATTTTGTAGCTCCATTCACCTTAACTTGTGCCTCCTTTACACATAGGCTCACAAGTTATTTCCCAAGTTATTAAAGGTATCCTCTTATTGTATTTTGCACCTTCCCATAATTTTTTTTCAAGAAGCCTTCCATATGTGATAAAACCTTGCTTTTCATCTTAAAGCATGATATAACATATATGGGAACCTTCAATAGAACTATTTTAATCATTAAGACCCGACCTACTAAAGGAAACCATTTATTTTTAAAAGCCCCTGCCTTATTCCTACAATGACTTAGGGTCTCTCACCAACGTTCCATTTTATAATTCCCCTGAAACAAGGGTGCTCTGAGATGCTTTGAAGGAAATTTTGTAATTGAAAATCCAAGCAACGTTGCTATCCTTTTTTGAAGCACTTTTTTATGTTAAAAATAAATATTTTTGGTTTCTCCTTGTTCAAGATTTGGCCCGAGGAAGACAAATATTTATCTAGTACATGCTTGATTACCTCTGCTTCCCTCATTGTAGCTTCCCTAAACAACATTGTATCACTAATGAATTGAGTGCATTATTGGGTCCAAACCATCCGCTATACTAATGCCTCTCCAAACATTTGCTTCCCTCAAATGTTTCATGTACTATCCCATCACCTTTTCCATGATTACAAATAAAAATGGAGAGATTGGATTTCCTTGGAACAATCCATTTGTAGCCCCAAAAAATCCACACAAAGAACCATTTACAAGCTCACAAAATATCTAGGAGATGAAATACACATATATACCATTTCTAACCATTGGTTCGAGAACCCAAACTTTCCCATTATAACTATTAAAAAATCCCAATGGACCCGATCATAGGCTTTATTTACATCTAGTTTAATGAGCATTCCTTTCTTCCTCTTTGAAGTAATGGAGTGGATTTTTTCCAATGTTGTAATAATGCTATCAATTATTTCCCTTCTTGTAGTGAACCCATTCTAATCCTATGAGATTATCAATCCCATAACCTTTTTCAATCTATTCGCCAAAGCTTTAGCAATAATCTTGTATAGTGTATTACACAACGATATTGGTCTATAGTCCACAAATGAGCAACAATCATTCATCTTGGGTGTCAAGGCAATCACAATGTTATTAATTTCCTTAACAACCTTTCTTTTTTCTAAAGTCCTCCACCAATGCCCTTATATTAGTGCCCACGAAATGCCAACAATTCTAAAAATCATTTACAGTATAACCATCTAGTCTCAGTGACTACTCTGAGTTTAATTCAAATACCACCTCACGAATTTCCTCCATGGTGTAGGGTTCCATTAGCTTATGGTTTTCCTATTCACCTATACACTTTGGTATACAATCTAGGATTGAATCATCCCAATCCACATTTTTCTGAGCTGCAAGTAATTATTTGAAATAATTTATTACCTCTAACTCTATACCATATCTATCGATTACTAGTGAACCATCCACTAGCTTTACACTTTCCACCATGTTTCTAGCCCTCCTCGCCCTTGCTGAAGCATGAAGAAATTTAGTGCTAATATCACCTTCCCATAAAAAAACTTCGCTTGCCTTCTCCTTCCAAAAAATTTCTTCCCTTGCAAGCAATTCTCAATACCATCTTTTTAATTATTTTTCTTTAATAAATTCTATATCTATCATCCTATCCTTAATTATTTGCTCGTTCAGATTTTTCAATTTATTCTCTACCAATTCCTTCTCTCTGAACACATTATTAAAATACTCATTATTTTAGAACTTTAATTTATCTTTGACATAATTAATTCTTCTTGTGAACCGAAAACTCAGTGTTCCTTCCTTGCACTCACCCTCCTTCCACTAATTTTCCAAGTGTATTATCAAATTGGGGTCCCTCCACTACATTGTCTCAAGTTTAAAGTAGCTTTTTATGGGTTTTCACTAAGCTTTAGCTCTAACTTTACCAGAAAATGATCAAATACTGAAACAAGTAATATGCTTGAATCACTATTATACTCATCTCCTAGCTAGTCTATGCCAATATAAAACATTTCAAAGCATTTTGATATATTTGTAAATCCAACTCTCATATTCGTCCACATGAATAAACCATTCTTGGGAACATAATCCACTATTGGAAAATTATTTATAAATTTTCTAAAGTCAAGCATTAATTTTTTTACTTTGTTCAGACTATCACTCTTTTCGTTCAAATCCAAAATAGCATTAAAATCACTCCCCAAGACCAATTTGTTATGCTCCAATTAACCTGCCTTCTCCTTGATACTTCCCCATACTTGCAACTTCTCTTCCGTTTTGATCAGTCCATACACATTAAACAAAGGAAACATCACATCCGCTTCCATGTTTTTTACTAATCCCAACATCCAATTTTGGAAAGCATGCAACATATTAATGTCCATGGAATTGGAAGACCAAAGAATTCCCAAACTGCTTATTGACCTTCTGCACTTTGGAACAAGTTGCTCCATTTTTTACAGTATTTAACAAATTTTCTCACTTCTTGTGAACTAATCTTTGTTTCTTGTAGTAAAACAATATTAACAAATACTTTATCTGAATGACACTTGACCAGGAACCTTTTTTCATGGGTTGATAATCCCTCGACATTCCATGTTATGATTTTCATTGTTTTCCAAGGGAGGTCCTGACTCCCTTAGATTTCAAAACTTCTTTAATACTCAAGAAACCTTTTTCATTAGCCTCTTCTTCATGGTTTTGTTTATTTTACTTTCTTCCCTTCCCTTTCTTTTATTTTCCCAAATCATTGGCCTCCAATTGACTTATACATCTTGGGTCAATCACCTCTAACTCATCTTCCTCTAAGAAATCCTCTTTTGTTTCACTAATTTCATGTTCAGTCTCATTCAATCCCACACACATTAGAACCTCTTCAATTCCATTTTGAAAATTTTCCATGCCTAATCCCACCTTTCTTGGCTTAGCACTACCCTTAACCAGAGGGTCTTTTGTGAAAACTACCAGTTGGTTTTCCTTAACTGCTGCCTCTTTTAAATGCTACCCGATTTTGAATTTTTTTTCCTTCAAGACCATTGTCAAAAATTTGGACTTCTCAATTTTTTCTTCTCCTTTCGGACCGTTTGATCCCTTTGGGGATCCTGGTCAAGTCTCCACCTTTGTTTATGGCCTTTTTGGTCTCTAGATTGTCCTTCCCCTTGCCTGGCATTTACATGATTCTTCCCAATAATCCTACCTTCTGCATTTCAAGAAAAAAAAATTGTTCTCTTCCACTTTAATAGATTGCAGCCTGTAGTGCCCCTCCATTCTCACTTGGGATGTGTAGGTAGTTTGGCTAAGGAATCAAAAGAGGAAGATGGGACAAGAGCTTCTAATGGTACTTTTGTGGGTATGATATTACATTATGGTTGCATTTAATTAGTGATGCTTTTATATAGATGCAATATTATGTTGTGATGCAGTAGATTAGTAATTGTTTCATGATGATATGATGTGATATGTATATCTTAGTGATTTATTTTATATTCGATGTTGTAGTTGCTAATGTGGTTTTGGTGAGGGGATGATGTAGCATCACTCGTTCGTGAGCACCCTGCTAAGCTGTGATTCCTTCTCACAAGGTGCTCGTATTTAAATATATATATTGTGTACAACGTTGTTTGTATGGAGAATTGTAGGAACTAAGCCTTGATTCCACCTGATTTTTCAAGATAGGGTGAGCATTATGAAATCCCAATGGGCATGATGTTGAAACAAAGATGACAAGGAAGCCTCCCTATCCCAAGTTTTCCAACCCCATTGTAGTGTCTTGCAGTGTTGTGTGTCCATGACTCTGTTTCATTTCAATATTGCTTTGTGATATTTGGTTATTGAGATGTTTGTATATGTGTCATTTTAGTTAATGTTTATGTTGTTATGTATTTGGTAGATTACTAGTATTATTTAATTAAAATAATTAAATAATTAATTAAGTGTTGTTAGTCAATTATTAAATTAGCTTTATTAAATTTCAAAAGTGCTAAATTAAATTTTATGCATTTAATTAAAGATAAATAAATCAATTGCATAAATAACATTATTTATAATTTTAAAATTTGTCATTTTTGATAATTTAATGTAATTAGTAAGTTGAGGATAAATATTGAAATAAAGAGATTTTTATTAATTAATTGTGTCAACTATGAGTTTTGAAATTAATAAAATAGAAAATTAAGGATTTTATTTAGAGTAGAAAAATCAAGAAAAGAATAAAAAGAATGAATGAATGTTCAACTTGTTTTCAAAAACTAGAGAGAGAATGGAAAATTGCTATTTTATCCTGATTTTTGGGTTTTCGAAAATAGAAGAGAGTATTTTATTTTAAATGAAAAAGAAGAAGTTTTCATTCATGGATAATTTTGACAGAAGCTTGAAAAAGACCCTATTTTGTAAAAAAAACTGGGGGCTCTCTTTTATTTTCTCTGTAAAAACCCGTTTCATGGAGGAAACTAGTTTGTATGAATTTTTTTGAAGAAGTTGTGTGGAAAGAAGAAGAGGTTCATGAGAGCTGTGTGGGCAAACAAGAAAAGAGCTTTGCCATTTCATCTAAAGCGTAGGATTCTAGGTTCTTTATTTTATTGATTTCTCAAACTTGTTTGTTAAACCAATATTTGTTCTATAAATTATTCTGCAAAATTTCGATTGGGAGATTTGAAGTAGAGTTTCTCCCCTCAATCCATTTTATTTTGTGTGGAAAGAATTGTGTGTTTTATTGATTATATTTTGTTGGAGAGAAATCTGTCTGTATTTTATTTTAAAGGAAATTTCTAACCTCTTTATAAATTGAAATATTTTTCTATGGAAGAAATTTTATTTATATATTGCTTGCAATATTCTCTGAAACATGATTGTTTATATATATATATATCTGAGAATATATGCATATGTATATAGAAAAGGGTTTTGGATATAAATTTCCTGTTGAACTATTCTCCAAAATGAAGTTGTGAAAATTTTGGAATATATATATATAAGGAAGGGCAGTTGGGGACTACCCCCACAGCCGCCCCCTCTAAGGGAGGCGTTGTTGTGGAGGTAGCACCCAACGCTACCCTCCATAGCAGCACAACCCCAGACTCCCTTAAGCTTGGTAGTGGCACTGCCTGCAGCCATGGCAATTTAAGGTCAGTCAAATGTAATATTTTTAAGATTTAAAATATAAATATATATATATATATATAATATATATTATATAAATATATATATAATATATATAATATATATAATATATTATATAAATATAATATATATATATATTCAATACATGAATAGCATGTTATAAATATAGGATGATTTTGAGTATATTATTATATGCATTTTTTAAAAATATCGAATGACTTTGGAATACATATATATATACATAGAAAGTGTAATTTTGGCATTTGAGCATATTGATTTCCGTAAGATAAGTGTAGTTTAGAAATAAAGTGTTATGGTCGTTTGTCAATTTATGGTTGTAATTTTAAAAGTGTGCTTGATTGTCATTTTAAAAGTTGGAATTGCTTTTATGATTCCCTTGTGCTATTTCTTTTGGCTTTAAATTGGTGTATAGGCATGTGGGAACCCTTTATGTCATAGTACCCCATTAGGAGTTAATTTGGTTTAAGACTTCTAGAGGCAAGAGGTAGATTGCTAAATATTGTGTTTATCATTTGATTTGGTTTTGGCAACTTTGATTGTAATTGTGGTTTTGGTTCTTATGCATGGATTGTACCTATTTTAATGAGTATTTATGAATGTGATTATTGGTAGGACGGTTAATGCCTCACATGTACAACAATTGAGATTTAATGCGCTTGGTGATTTATTGATGTTATGTTTTGTGTGGTTTATTGTTGTTTTGTTTTGGAATCTATTGATGTTGTGTTTTTCTATGTATTTCCATGTCACTCTTGTTTGGAGTTGAGTCTTGTTGTCTGTTGGATATCCTTGGTCGAGGATTCTTCCTTGTCATCTCCTAGCACGGGGGGTGGGTTTTTCTAAAACCCACGTGGTCATGTGGAACATGTTACACACCCCATTGGGTTCCCCACCAGCGTTCGTTCAATGTAGTTCCTTCCAGATGGAGCTTGAACCAAAGTTCTCTTGTAGTCAGATGTTTATTATGTATTTCAGTTATACTCTCCTATTGATGTATTACTCCCACATCTGTTGGGAATTTAATGATGTAAACTCGTGTATTTGTTCTATGTATTGTACTGGAAGCAGATGTAAAGTATAAATGTGTCCTTGTAATCATGAGATAAGAGATAGTGGTCATCGTCTTATAAGCATGTTGTATATATATGTGTATGGTTATTAAATAGAGTTGATTTTGTTCATAATGGTCTATCTCTTGTGTATGCTTCAATGTTATAGCTATGATGGATGAATGGGCTTAACTAATGCATTTTGGAATTACATTTATCTTTTCGTTATGGGTTAGCATAAGTAATGTCACCTTGTGTACCCCAACAGACTTAGGTGATTGAACTTGTATCATGTAATGTAATAATGTGTAATAGTACTTTATATGTTTACTTTATAATTTAAAAAAAAAAATGTACCATAGTTTTTGTCCTTTAGGGTTTGTGCAGCGGGGCATTACACAACCATTTTTCACCATCTACTTTTAACACAATTATTTGATATTTTCTTAACCATCACCACCTTCATTCTTGTGTACATGTAAGAATCACCATCCATTATCTCCACATCCAAATCAATTAATGTCCCTAAATATCTCCCTATCTTCTCAATTTATTCATTATCCCAAAATTCAAGTGGTAAATTATATAACTATATCCATACAGGTTTATCATATGGGTTTACTTTCAATGGATGGGAATTAGCACACCATTTTTGCATATATATAGGGTATTCCCCCAACTTCCATAAATGTCTTACAAAATATTTTCTCTATCTTTTGTAGTTGTGAAGATCACTACAAAGAAGCCTTTCGGCAAGAATTTCAAAATCGTCATTGCCACCCAATTCTCAGTGATCCATTTCCTTATTCTTCCTCTATCAAATTTTGGTCCAATTATTCTACAAATTATTTCTAACTCTTCCAGCATTTCAACATCATCCATCACTTCCTTTGATACATCAATGTTTTGATAGAATTAAGAATCGGATTCCTCTTCATCATTCCCATCCAACAAACCCTCGTTCTTCTTTCTACCATTTCAGCCCTCCTCTACAATTTTCCTTCTCACCATTCGCGAGATTATTTCTTCACAATGATAGAAATTTTAATTTTCCAATTGTCAAAAGAATAGATCCATTCAAATCATTATCTAAAATTCTAAAAATTCCTATAAAATGTATTATATATATTTATATAACTTAATTTATATTAATATGTATATGTGTATAGATATCTATATATATATATACATATATACATATATGTTCACATATATATGCACATACATATACATATATATGCAAATCAAGATTGTAGAAACACTACCTATGGGTATGTGGATCATCATGGAAAAAATAGGCCCTAAGTGGCAAAATTTTAGAAAAATCAGAGTTAGGCAACTTGACATAAAAATTTGAATAAGTTATCTATATTATTTCAAAAATATGTAAGAATAGAATTTGTAGCAAATTGAATGCAGTTTAAACTACTAGGTTTTTTTTTAAATCTATTTTGAAAATTTGAAATTTCAATGCAGAATGCTTAAATTTCAGTGGAAAAATAAGAAGTAGGTGTTGTCTAACCACCCTAACCACAATAAAATGATAATATTTTTTATAAGATTTTAGATATAAGTAGAGGACCATGTCCGATGTGATGTATATTTCTTTGTAATTTTTTTCCAAGTAAATAATTAATTATGAATTTTTATTACAACTTTTAAAAATATAAAAACTTGTATGTCGACCACCTTAACTTGGTCAAAACTTCATGAAATTCAATTTATTTTTTAATCCTATAGTATGTGAAGCATAGAATGTGGCACATGTTTTGGATTCAAAAATGTGATCTCGAAAGCTATAGATGTTTTCAATCCGCCTATTAATCAAAACTTTAGTCATAATTCAACTAGAAAATGAATAATAATTATTTATTAAATTAAAGTAAAGCATAATTTATATTGGTGGAAAGCTGAGAATCTCCTTCAAAAACCCTTTTCGTTTCATCAGTTTTGGGTAAACAAAAAGTTGTGAGCCACATACCCTACACATACCCAAAATATCACCACTTTTTGGCCCATCATGATCCTGCACATACCCCTATCATATGCATGATTTGATATGGGCCATAATATTTTGGAGACAACTTGTTATTCTTTGACTATTGTTTTAGTTTCATTTACTTGTAAGTTTGTAATCTCAAGAAAACCCAATCCCCAACTTCAAAACTTCTTTCACTATGGTGTTGGTCCACCTACTTCTGAATTTGATTTTGTGCCATGGAAAAATTCTCTTTTAGTCTTGAAAGTACTTGTTTTTAATGAAGCATGTGGTCCTCCATAGCATGAAATCTTGGTGATAGCTTCAATGATGATGTGATTGAAGGAGGATGATATCCATACAATTCCATAAATGGAAACATTTTTGATGAACTATGGAAGGAAGTGCCATACCACCATTTTGATAGTGGTAGCCAATCTACCCATTGAGATTGATTATCAGAAGTGAAATAATGTAGATATCCTTCCAAACACTTATTAACAACCTCCATTTTCCCATCAAATTGAGGATGGTATGAAAAACTATGAGCTAATTGAGTACCCAAACATTTGAATAAATATGTCTAAAAGTTACTAGTAAAGATAGGATCATAGCCACTAACAATAACCTTAGGTATATTGTGTAGCTTTTGAATACTTTTAAAAAAATATTTTTCCATTGTACTTACTGTAAAAGGGTGTGATAATGCAATAAAATTTTCATATTTAGTGAGGTGATCCACTACTGCCATGATGACATTCTTACCATTAGATCTTGGAATCCAATGATGAAGTCCATAGAGACCTCTTCCCAACATTGGCTAGGAATACCTAAGGGTTGTAAGAGACTAGGTGTCTTAATTGTCTCCCCTTTATTTCTTTGAAAAATCAAATATTCTACCATAAATATTTTAACATCCCCTTTTAGCCCTTCCCAAAAGAAGTCTTTCTTGATCCAATAAAATGTCTTCAAAAATCCTAAATGACCACCAACTAGAGACTCATGAAGCTCTGTGAGAATATTTTGTTTGAATCACTTTGTAGTTGATGAATAAGATTACTTGTAGCAACATCATTCTATCACTCTACTTTGGATTCTACTACCCAATCTTCTTGTAATATTGAAATGGCACACATTAAAGATTCATCCTTTTCATCATTCCTCAATAGTGCATCTACCACAACATTTTCCTTCCATTTATTATATACAATCTCAAAATAATATCCCAACATCTTAGTGACCCATTTTTGTTACTCTTCAAAATATAATATTTTTCTAAAAATATTTTTCTATAATGATTTATCTTAACCTTGAAGTGTCTATCCATTAGATCAAGCCTCCATTGTTTTAATACATAAAGAATTTAGCTAGAATTTCCTTCTCATAAATAGGTTTTAGCTGATTCTTACCCTTTAATTAATGAATCTCAAAATCAATGAGCTAACCCTCCTACATGAGAAATGCTCCTATACCATTTCTTGATGCATCACATTCCACAATAAAATACTTCATGAAATCTCGAGTGGAAAACACTAGAGTTGTACACATATCATCCTTCAACATTTCAAATGACCAATTAGTGGATTAATTCCAATAAAAATAATCCAATTCTTCAATAAAGCTATGAGGGGTACTACTATACATCCAAATATTCACAAATATTTTGTAGTATCCAATCAATCCCATGAAACCCATCAATTTCTTAATAGTTTTGGGAATAGTGCATTTCATGATAACCCTAATTTTTTAGGATCTACCTTTACTCCATGTGAAACTATGTGTCCCAATTAATCCACCCCATTGAGACCAAAAGTGCACTTGGATGGCTTAGCATATATTTAATGATCCTCGATAACTTGTAACATTTTATCTCCATGTTGCAATTTTCCTCATGTCTTGCTATAAATCAATATATCATCAAAGAACACTAATATAAACTTCCTCAAGAATTTATTTAAGATGGAATTCATCAAAATTTGAAATATAGATGGTGTATTGGTAAGACCAAATGACATCACCAAAAACTCATAATGATCCTCATGAGTCCTAAATACTATCTTACAAATATCTTTTTCCATAATTTAAATTTGGTGATAACTTGATCTAAAATATAACTTTGTAAAATGAATAGCACCATTCAATTCATCTATAAAATCATCAAGGACTGAAATAGGAAACTTATATTTTATGGTGTACATGTTGAGCACTCTATAGTCTAGCATATGTGCCAAGTTCCATCCTTCTTATTGGTGCAAGAGCGCCTAGGTCATGAAATGCTTTCAAAAGGCTAATATGTTAATTTTGTAATGTTCAAGTCAAAATATGTTTCAAGGCTATGTAAAAGCTAATTTTATTGTATTCAAGGTCATATGAGGTCCTATTTTGAGTGTAATCAAGTCGTGCAAAAGTCACTAGGTGGTCAAAGATATGAAAAAATGCACAACTTGTAATATTGTCAAAATTGCCAAAAATGTAAAAAGAAAAGGAATATGGAAAGACAAGTGGAAACTTGGGGAAATAGGTCATTCAAGGTAGTTGAAGGGGTGGTTATAAGTTTATAAAGCTATAAAAATCATGTGAAGGAGAGGAAAAGAAAAAATTTGTATTCTTGTGACAAAATTTTAGAATAAAATTCCCTATTTTCAAAGTTGCAACATTCTTTCCTTCATTTTCCAACTCTGTATTGATAGTTAGCAACAATAAAGGTTAAATTCATATGTGATATATTTTATTAATGAGTTAGTTTCCATTTCAAGGTTTTGGGAGGTTAGCTTTTGAGAAACAAAAGAAGAAAAGGCACATTTCTTGTACCTGGGTAATGATCTCCTCACTATGGTTTTGAGAGTCTAACAAGAAGCAATGTCCATTCCACTGATGTAGTGTTATATGGTCAGTGGAATGGATTTATTTTGATGTATTTTCAATGTTATTTAAGTGTGTGTGTGTGCAGGGGTAATAGGAATATGGAGAAGAGTTGTTGATTCAAGCCAAGATTTTGAGTTTTCCAATTGAACAATGGAGGTTACAACAAGGTTTTGAAGAAATGGTGTATGCATGCACTTGGAAATGATCTCAAATGCTTTTTCAGAAATATTGTGACAAGTTTCAGGTGGTGGCCGGAGATATAGAGGTTTGCAAGTGTGTTTTTCATAAAACCCTCCCTGTTTTGGTGCTTGTTCACACTATAAACAAGGGTTTGATAGAACAATATGTATTTGAGCCTCTTAAACCTAAAAAATGATAGAATCCTGAGTTTTGTAACATTTCTAAGGACTTCTTTATGTTCTTTGATGAATTGGTGGAGTTTAGAGACCACTTGCTTTGATAAAATGGGCTAATTGGAAGCTTTTTACTAGTAGGACAGTCATTTATTTCAACATTTTTTTCAAACAACAATACCCTGTGATTTGATATGTTAAATGGGATTAATAAGGGTCTCAAGAGGTGCTAAAATAATGGAATGGTTTAAAGTATTTTACAGGGTATACCTAATTTAAGTATATGACAATGCTACTAGACAATGTAGTCTTATAATGCAAGAAACTGGGAATCTATATGTACAGTGTTGTGACTGATGAAAAGTGCCTTGGATCTATCTAAAAGATGTTGGGAAATGTGTTTCTATGTTTTGGAAAAGTTTATAAGGTAGTTTATGTTGTTTTGGTGATTTGGGTATGGTGATTCTAAGGTGCTTGAATGGTGTTTTGTATGCAAGAACTTAATAATCTGGTGGGACAATCTTGTGAGGGATGGAATTGGTCTTGAATCTATCTAGTATTGATAGTTATGATGAATCAATTATCTAGAAGAAAGGCTAAAGTAATAATTGTCATTTTTGATGTCTTGATCAATATGGAATCATGGTAGTTTTGGGTAAGCAAGATGGTGTTTGATTGCAAATAGTAAAGCAATTAATAGAATAGTGTCTTGGAGGTCTGAGTAAATAGAGGAGTGGTTGTTTTTCCTTGTTTGTATTTGACTAAATAATGACAATAGTGATGTATAGAGGTCTAGTAAATGGTTTTGGTGATGAATAAGAAGCCTTGAATCTGAAGAGAGGTGTACTAATGATGTGGTTTGCTAAGTTTGAGAACTTGATGAATTTTGTAAAGATGGTGAATAAGTTTGATTTTTGATGTAAAGTTATGTGAATCATAATTTGATCTCCTAATTCTATTTGGGATTTAAATCCCTTGAATAAATGATGGTGTTGAGGGGTTTGGTATGATGCTTTGCATCACTTATGCACCATCACCATGGGTATGGATTAAGCACGTTGGCTATACTTGATAATTCCCACCTCTAACATTTCAACAATATTTTATATCTCACTTTTCTACATATGTGGGTACCTATAAGGCATGATGTTGATTGGTTGGCTCCTTGGAACTAGTTATGTGGTATGATCATGATCCCTCTTAGGAGGAATTCCTTTAGGGATATCTCTAAAAACCACTAAGCAATGAATAATTATTTCTTTTAAATCTAGATGGGTGGGAGCATTAGATTGAGAGAATTCTAATGAACATAACTGTGCCACAAGTACATCAACTCCCTTCTTAGGAAACTTTTGCATTTGATGAGAGCTCACTATTTGTGTGGAATTTTCCTCCAACCATCTTAGTGTCATTATATTTCATTCTGATTGAAATCCCATGAATAGTTCTTAGAAGTTCATCTCAATTTTTTTCAAAGTAGTAGGCCATTGTACTCCCAAAACAATATTTGCTACACCCATGGGGATAGCATAAATTGTACTATCAAGGTGATAATATCTCAGGGATAATTTAATTTTATGACACTTTCTAGAACAACTAATTGTACCAACATCTACAATTGAGGCCTAAAACTCTGGATCTGGATATATAAAATAATTTAGATGAGTAGCCAACTTTTTATTGATGAAATTATGAGTACTACCCAAGTCAATCAACACTATTACTTTATACTTCTTCAATAAACCCACTACCTTGAGAGTTTGTGGGGTGATAAAACTAGAGAGTGTGTGACAATAAATAGTTGGTTGGGGATCATGTGATTCATCATCTAACTCCCTATCATTCTCTGATATCAGCTCCTCCTCTTCTTCCTCACTCAAACCTTCAATATAAAACAATTTCTTTTAATTGCATTTATTTCCTTGAATATATTTGATGTCACAATTGAAACATAGCCCTTTTTCTCTCTTCTCCTCAACTTTTTGTGAAGTCAACCTAGTAGGTTGAGATAATGAATGTGTAGGAGATCTCCTTTCACTTACATTTATAATCCCTTGTCACCTACTAGCCAAAAAATTCTCCTCAAATTTTCTTTCCATTAATATTTCTTGTGATAAGGATTATGGTTGGAACAACAATACTTCATATTTTATGTGATCCTTTAAACCGCTGAGAAATAGTTCCTTCAAAATTTCTTTATCATATTCTCCACTCTTAGAGAAAGGGTTTGAAATTGTTGAATATAATCCTTGACCATGCTTGTTTACTTTAATTTAGTGAGTTGATAGAAGTATCTATCCATAAAGTTATCTCCATAATAGGTAGCAATTTCCTCTTGAAAATTTGACCATGTGACCACACAACCCTTCTTTCTCTTCTCATCATATAACCAACAATACCACATAAGTTTATCTGGTTCCAAGTACAATGATTCCATAACCACATTTTTTTGACTAGGAAAATGATGAATATCAAAGAATTGCTCCATTTGGAATAACCAATTGATTGGATCCTTTCCATTTAACTTTCTCATATCCAACTTGGGTATGAATTGCATTAGCATAAGATTAATAAAGGAAGAGTCCTTGAAATTGGAGTCAAGCCCAAGGAATTCATGTCCAACAAAAGTATTATCTTCCACCTTACTAGGTGAATCTTCACCCTTACACTTAATCCCTTGAATAATCATGTCCAACTTAGAAAATTCATTTATTTCATTCCTAATTGATGAACCTTGACCTTGTCAATCTCATCATTAGGGTTAATATCCTCAATTTCTACATCATCCTTATTTGAAGATTTCCTCAATATGGTAGTATTATTTTTGCCTCTTTTTGTAGGCCCCATCACAATGGTAGAAAATAATTTTGCAAAAAATCGCATAAATAAATTCAAAATAATCTAAAAACTTTATTGTAACTTACCAAGGCCTAGGTTGTACTTTCCCAAAAAAAATCTCCCAAAATTTTGGTGTTTTGTAGCCTTGAGAGTGAATTTATTGGAAACCATAATTTTGTAATAAATCACTTATTTATGCTTCCAATTCTTTGAAATTTTTACTATAGGATCCTCTATTACTTCTTTAGAAATCACTATAAATCAGGGGAAAAATTTATAGGATATGTGAGATATGCACTTTCTAAATAAATTGGGTAAACACCCTAATTTTTCAATAAATCAATCAATTCTTCTTCAATTCCCATAAAATATGGATTTTAGGTTCTTGAATATGTTCTTAAAAAGCCCTTTAAAAATTAGTGAAAAATTCACCAAAATATGAGAGATACAATCTTCCCAAAATTACCTATAATATTAAGAAAATACCTTGCCTCTACAATGTTAAGATCATGCTCTAATACCACTTGTAATGAAATAAATTGCACAATAGAAGAATATGATAGGAAATATCTACAAATACTTGAGAATAACTAAGAATAATAAGCTACTTTGAGGGGAGAAACCTCCAAATATCTCCAATGAGAACACTATTTGCAATATGATAATGAAATAAGACTCACTACCTCCTATATATACCTTATTTATGTCTAGGATATCACCCAAGTCAACTTAGATAACCCTATATAATCCATAGGTCAACCTAATTAACTAAATAATAATATATCAATGATAATATGACCTAATTAAGAGTTAAGATAACCACACAATGATTATTCATAACCTGATGTACTTTAATATTAAGGGAGTTGCAATCGTGTCCAAGTATACAATGATATTGACAAAAGGTTCTTGCATTAAAATTTGATGGTAGTGGCTTAGTTGTATCAATAGGTCTAATTGGAGGAAGATGAATCATTTTCTTGTATAGAAATTGCAACATAATCGCATGGAGAGAATTAGGAAATTGTGAGAATTGCCTATCTCTTGGCCTAAATTGATATGGTGTTATGGTTGCGGCATCGATTTATGTTTGAATTGTGATTAGCAACTTGGGGATTTTTTATATTCATGATTTTATTTTTTAAAAATTATTGATAGTTTTTTTGAGGTATGGCTTCAGACTGACCAATAGGATTCAATGAAGGTGTACCTTCATATTGAATAATCGATATTTAATAATCACGAAGGGTGGTACAAAAATGTGTGAATGATGGATATTTTATCAATAATATCTTGTCTCTAATATTAGGTTGTAAGTTTCCTATGAACATCCTTTGAATGTCATCATTTTGAAGACTATAGGATATTTGTGAATAAATCGATTGGTATCATCCTATAAAATATATTATTTTCTCTTTAGATCCTTGTTTACAATGGACCAAATCAATCAATGTAACTTGAGGTCAAATATTAACTTGAAAGTGTTGAAGGAACTCATTAATAAGTCACATAAAGTAGATGATCAAGTTTTTTCACAATGAACAAAACCAATCCAAAGTTATATCTTTCAATGATCTAGGAAAGAGCTTCGTAAGGAGCACATCTTAAAAAATGAATCGCTACATAAGGTGGTAAAAGATGACACATGGTTATTAGGTTATCCTTACCATTGTACTTCTCAGAGAAAGGTAGTTTGATGTTTTTGGTATGGGTGTCTTTAATATGGAAAATGATAATGGACTACATGTGAGGCATGTTGGAGGATTAGCATTGGATTATCCTTGGTTCATGTTTGAAATTTGTTGTTATAATGATGACAAGTTTTACAATAGTTAGTTTATCAAAGGATCATTTGGTGATATGTTTTGAGAATGTTTTAAATATGGAAAACTACCATGGATGAAGGGTGTGTTATTATTTTTCATATTTATAATAGGTGTTGAACATGTAGGTATTGTGAGTGAAGGAACAAAGCTATAAGGATTCCCATAAGAAATCCCTAAACTTGTGTTTAGACCATTGTTATATTGTGTGGTTGATGCTATAATTGGAGAAGTGAATGTGGGAACAAAATGCATTGTTGTAGGGGAGGAAAACTATTTTCCTAATGGGTTTGAGTGTTAGTCAAGGCTTGAGTGCAACTAGCTACTATAGGGATGTTTGCATCTACTATATGAGCTAGGAAACACAATACTTCTATCCATTGAGAATCATTAATCAAATTCCTAAGGTTATCCTATAGAGGAACTATTTCTCCAACTAAAGATTTAGTACTTAAGAATTGTTGGAGCCCTTCTAAGTCTTTTTCCAATTGTTTGAGTTTTTCTTTAAGGACATGAGCAACAACAACCTTTGAGTCCACATAAATGTTAGGTTGTGATGAAGACATAGGTAATTTCATATTAGGAATCGAATCAAAGATGGATTGAGTAGATGTAACATATTGAGTGAAAGAGTTATAAGACTTGAAATCTCAACATTTGTTGTAATTGCAGCTTGGGAAGCCATAAGTTTGAAATTACATCTCATAGGGGTGTTGACTATGGGGCACTAGGTCATGAAGCTCATAGATTTATTATGAGTTTCAAAACACTTGAGTGCTTATAGAATGAACAAGAATAGATAACAGTGGTAGAAACTAAAACACTTTTCATACAAAAAATAAAAAACTACATAGGGATCACAAAGACAAGACTATGATCCAAATTTGGCTAGAAATCAAGTGGACAAGGGTGCTAGCTTCCTAGAGTAGAGGTGTAAGTTTTTGCTAAATTTAAAATCTAGAAATGATCTATAGTTTTTGAAGATCCAAATTTGTAGATGTTGAGGTCTAGAAATAGACAATTTTTTTGAAATGCTTAAAACCCCAATGTTTTTTATGTGAAACCCATAATAATTCATAGAATTTTGTGTTTTTAGAGTAATACAATATGTTCAAAAGAAAATTTTCAGATTTTAAAAATATAGTAATTGACTGAATCTATCTTGCAACACTAAAAATAAACACCTTTTTATCTTTTGAATTGAAAATATTATGTAAAGTTTCACTTTTTCAGTGCCTTTTTACCAAAAATATGTGCACATAAATGATAAATTCAAACAACCTAAGATTGTATGAAGATCTTAAAATGACCTAATTAATATTTAGAAAGTTTTTAATATGCAAGAAATGAAAATTTCACCAAAATGTGATATGGGGAAAAGGGAATTAAGGTATAAATCACTTCTCCTACATCACAATGAATGGAACAAAAAATGATCAAAAACACCCACTTGGCTAACAACCTCAATGGAAGAGCCAAAATGGTCGATCAGGTTTTTGGTTCTTTCTTTGGGGGATGATTGATATTAATTAATTGACTATTGATTGACTTAATTTGATGATGTAAATATGTAACTAGGTCAACTATGGAAATACATAAAACTAGTGAGATTATAGAAAAATATAGAACAAAAAATTAGAAATAGAGTACAGAGGAGTAGAGTGTAGATACGAAGGAACCTGGCATAGAATTTTGAGTATGAGTTCGTTGGATAGGGGAACTAACACCCTAGACATGAGAATGTAGACCTTTAGAAACATAATTCTAATCTTTGTCGGTTCATGTCTTTAGGCTCTTCCTTCTAAGATTCAATGTCATAATTTTTTCTATCACTGATTAATTCCACTTTCCCCAATTCATTGGTACATGAGACTTGAATGCTTGATTGAGAAATCAAGTCTTCAATCCTCTCCCAAACTCTCTTTAGATCTATAACCTGCACACAAGAGATGTGGGAAAGGGTTGTGTCGTATAGGGGATGGCCTAAGTCAAACCTCATTTTGGTGTTTCCACATCCACAAATTCTATGATGATGTAAAAGAGATCTTACTCTCAGTTGGGAAGAGGATAAGGAATAATTGAATGATAAATTGACAAATGTTGTAACTTATCACTCAAATCTGCATTCCTTGATGGATTCAAGTTATTTTACTCATCACCTTCAAGGATAATTGGTTTCTTTATTTGAAGTCCTACAAGTGTTAGTAATCATAAAAAAAATGGACATTAAATATGAATAAACTCACATGAAGAGTTGATACATTGCTAACATGATGCTTGACTAAAATAATGTTGCAATAATTCTACTAATTCTACTCTTGACTGCCTTAAATTAGAATGTTCAATTGTTCAAATCAATTCACTAGGATTTGAGATAGTGAAAAAGAATTGTATTTATATGTATTTCTTGATTTCCCACAAAATTAATTATCAAAATATGACAAATGAATTTTAATTTATCATTGTTAAAATGCTAACAATGAAATATTTAAATTAGGGCCAAAATAAGCTAGATAGGGGTGATAGCGCCCTACTCCAAACCTATTTTGGGGCTTTTAGTATCATTAAATAAATTTTAATTAATACCCCAATTTAACCTTTTTTTTTAAATAGTATCATAAAATAGGAAAATTAGAAGCACAATTAGGTCCAGGTATGTAAGGGAGAGCTAAACCTTGTGTGAAATTGTTAAGGATGACAATTTATGATGCTACATTTAGCCCCCACTTTAGTGAGAGTATGAAATTATTCTCATGCTCACACTAAAGTAAGGATAAGCCAAGAAGGGTTATTTTATCCAAACAATGAAGAGATAAGATGACAATAAATATAAAGCTTATGTTAGGCCCTAGACTCAAGATCCTTTGGCACAACAATGAGAAGAAAAAGGAACACTCACATAAAGTGCAATGCAACATGACAAACATGAAGCATACAAAATGAAGACACAAAACTAACATAATGCAAACACAAGATATAATGTAAACACTACACGATGCAAACACAAATGTAAACACAATGGAAAAACAATGCAAACATGCAAAGGGGGTATGAAAATCATGGACCAGCAAGCTTTGCTTTATTCTTACTAGGATCCATACTCAAGGTGTTCATGAATCATAGGATAAAAAAGTTTTATTTTATAGATGACCCATGAACCAAAATCATCATAGACTAGTGAAGTCTAACATTCACTAGGTGAGATTGATAAGAAACAACATAGGCTAGTGAATTATGATATTCACTAGGTGAGTTTCTGCAATGGTAGAAAATGAAAGACACAAGGGCTAGTGAAGTCTGATATTCACTAGGTGAGTTCTCAGGTCAACCATACCAAGAACTATAGCCCCAATAATTCTAATGAGGTGATACAAAATATGATCAATTTTCTAAAAATACATCACAAAGTTCAATGTGTGTGAACAAAGTGAAGCACATAATGGAATGCATGCCCCCACCTTGAATTAATTGCTAATGCCAATCATGGGAAATTTACTTTAAGGTAGAATAAAAATTATACTTGGACTATGATAAACAATGAGGTCATTGTCAGAAACCCTATGCCAAATGATATGTTCCCAACAAAGTTGACTCGTGAAAGGGGGTTTTCCCTGAAACAAAGCAACATGATTAGCAAGAAAAAATATAGCATATAAGGGATCCATAGATTTTGGGTTAGTATAAATGAGAGATAATGTATTATATGATCATGCTAAAAATTGATATTATTCCCCAAATTATTATGGAGAACTACGAACACAATGGAGAAAGGACACATAAAGATGGCAAGGCTTTTGGGTCAACATGGAAGAGACCTAAATATCTCAACCCCTTGCATCATTCCCAAAAGGAAATGCAAGATAATAACAGTCACAACATAAAGAGGAATGGAGATACAAATAAATAAATATAATGACAAATTCACTTTCTTTGTATCCTTGTGCCAACAAGAACAACAAGGGTCATCCAAATAAAATTAACAAACACAAATATACACCAAGTAACACATTACGAAATATCACATTATGTGTAGACAAACACTCAAGGAGGTACTACACATGTGACTCAATCTAAAGAAAATCATTTACATCGTAATCTTGTTCATCATAAATGGAAGGTAGTCAATATGCTTTAAAGAAACTACAACTAGTGTGGTAAAAGGAGAAGTATTGATTGAACACATGATGGGTTACTCTCATTAGGAGGATCATCATGGCTTCCCCCATCTAAATTCATTGATTTGGAAAATATAAGAGCTAATTCTTTATGGTATTTTTTTCTATTTTATCTTTAGATACATCATCTAAATTGTAACATCAGAAATTGTCACCCTTGGAAATTTCACACTAGGTTTAGCTCCCCCTATTTTCTTAGAATTAATTACGCATTTAATTACCCATTTTATAAACATATTAAAGATATAAAATAATGGGAAATGAAAATAAACATTTAATATTTTCCCCTAACACTTTAGGCCCCAAAAAGGATGGACCTGGTCTAGGGAACCCCACATCCTAGACCACCCCTTTTTGGCTCCATTTTGGATATGTTGGTGTTGGTGTTTTATTATTTGAATTTACAAAGTCATTGTTTGGCTATCGATATTTAATTTTCAATAAATTAGAATAATTGGATATATTTATACCAGACATTTTCATCATTTGAGATACTAAGCACACCTAGCATGTTTTGGAAAGAAATTGAAATTATTATTGAGTAGTCAAGAGCAGATTTATCAACATTATTGCAACATATATTCATTTCAAGCATCATGTCAATAATTTATCATGTTTTTATGTAAGTTCATTTTTTATGATCATTTCTTTTGTGTTACTAACACTTGTAGGACTTCAATCAAGCAATTGAATTCTTCTTTAAGGCGATGAGTACATGACTTCAGTCCATCAAGGAATGAAAATATAAGTGGTGAGTTAAAAAATTAATCAATTCATTACTTTTTTATCCCTTGGCCTCTACTCGACTGATGGTAAGCTCTCTTTCCATATCAATATAGCCGTTATGGAGGTAGAAATAGCAAAACAGGGTTTGACTTAGGCAAGCCCCTATACGACACAACCCTTCCCCCTCTTTCATGTGTGAAATTTTTTATGTCTAAGGAAAAGTGGAGGAAGATTAAATACTAATATCTCATTCATGCATTCAAGCCCTACAATTTGACAAGATACACAAACTTGATTTTCTCATCAACAAACAAAGTTTTGACAGTGACCTCAAAAGAATAGGAGCTATAAATCATAGGCTTCAGGCTTGTGTTTTTTTATCCTAAGAAGAAAGAGTCCAATGTAGGGTGCATCATGCCCTAGACCAACCAATTCAACACCAAATTTATACACCAGGTTCCTCTATATCTAATCTTCGCCTTTCTAAATTGTGTCTCTTCTTTCTACACTTCATTTCTCAAAATCATAACAATTTGTTACATTTGAATGATTAACTTAGGAAACAAAATTGCATCTTCAATTTCAATTAATTAACAATCAATTCACATCATCCACACACACACAATAACACGTATTAGAACCCTAATCCACCATTCTAACTCTTCCATTCAGGTTTGTTGTCAAGTGGATTTGAGATTATTTATAATCATTAATTTCCCACATTGGGAGAAGTATTATTTAGGACCTAGATCCATTTTCCCAATCAAATATTTTGGTGAGTTTGACTATTGTGACACTCTAAATCTTGTGAAATATAAAACATACCATTTTAAAATCAGAGTAATATCTTAGGTTGATTGCATTCATCATTTTTGAATACATAATTTTCATAAAAATCATTAAAAAGGTGAAAAATTTCATTGCATTTCGCATTCATAACATAATTAGGGTTTATTTCAGTCATTGCAAAGTAGATATAGTTCATACTTACATTGATAAATTTGAATTAGGTCATATCAAATATGAAATCAAATTTGAAAGAATTTAAAGAGACCATTTAGGCATATGCATATAGTGAAAAAGTGGAAAAAGTGCATTATTATTGTGTCAAAACGATATCAAGATTTCAATTTCCAAATTTTTCAAGTTACGATTAGTAAATTTCTAGACTTCACAATCTGAAAATTATTATATTTTGAATTATATTTATTTCTTCAAAATTATGAAAGTTTTATGCATTATTGTATTACACATAACATGTATTTATAATTTGGTGCATTTATGAAAAAACTAATAAATGCTCAAAACTGAACAGTTTCAAAATAGAACATTTGAATACTATAGAACACATCTCAATTTTTAATTTAGGAAAACAACTTTCTAGTCTAGGGTGCATCATGCCCTTGACCTACCAAAATTTCCTTAGATTTTGATCACAAGTCTATTTTTGTGTTCCTTGTTTGGTTTTTCCTTCTATTTTTGCAAACTGATTCATTTATTGTGATTGTCTTGTGCTTTCCTTTCATGGTAGGCTTACTCAAGTGTTTTAAATCTCATATGAGCTTCACGACCTTGTGTCCTATTGTCAATACACCTATGAGATGCATTTTTAGACTTATGGCATCTTGTGTTGTAACCACATCTCTTGTGGAGCCTTAGTCCCATAACTGTTTCACACAACCTGTATTACCTCTACCTAATCCATTTTAGATTTCATCCCTAATCACACATTTCCTATGACTTCCTCACAATTCAACACTTTTTTGGGCTTGTAGAATACTATTTCCCATGTTACTAAAGAGAAACTAAAGCAATTGGAGAAGGATTTAAAAGGTCTTCAAGATTTCCTAATTACTGAACCTTTAGCTGGAGAGATAGTGCCTATTTTGGACAACCTTATTAATTTGATAAATGACTCTCAAGGAATATAAGTGTTGTGTAGTCTAGCTCACATAGTAGACACTAACATACCAACAACATCTATTTGCACTCATGCATTCACAAATGCTCAAAACCAAGTAGGAAAACAAGCTTCCTCTCCCACAACCATACCTTCTATTCCCATATTTACACCTCCATCCATACCATCAATAATATAATATACCAATGGATTAAATCCAAGCTTGGGGCTTCCTAGTGGGAATCCTTATAGTTTTTTCACATCACCCATAACATCAGCATGTTTTTCACCTCTCATAAACATGAAACATAGTAGCCCATTGGTCACTCATTCTAGTTCACCATATTCAACAAACTCTTAAAACATGTCACCCAATGATCCAATCATAAACCAACTACATTGTAAAACATGACATCAAAAAAAAAAAAAAAAATGTTGAATCAAAATCAAAATGGTAAACCTCTATAGCACATTACACATAATCCTTTGTCATTTTCCATTCTCAAGATACAAATATCACCAAATATTGAAATACCCTGATTTGAAAAGTATAGTGGTAAGGGAGATCCTAACAACCATGTGTTAGCTTTTACCATGGTATGTAGTGATTTCATTTTTAAAGATGCAATCTTAGTAAAAAATTTCCCTATAACATTGAAATACATGGCCTTGGAATAGTTTTTCTCATTGCCAAATAACTTAACCAACTCTTTTACATAGCTTGTTAGTGCATTTCTCTTAAATTTACAAGAAAACATTGGTCCTCAAGTGATATTAAAAGATTTGGTTTGTTGTAAAAAAGGACCTAAGGAAAAGATAGCAAAATTTATAGGATGATTCCAATCACTTTACTCAAAAATCTCATATATTCTTTCTAATGCTGACATTCAAAGAGTTTTCATAGGGAACTTGAAACCTAACATTCGAGACAATATTTTATTAATGAATTATCCATCCTTTACACACGTATGTATGACTCTTTGTGATTATAAGATATTAACTTTAGTCAATATGAAGGAACATATTTAGTGACTCCTACTGGTCAACTAAATCCAAACCTCAAGACAATTACCCTTCATTTAAAAAGCAAAACAAAAATTTAATTAACATAAACAATCCTCAAACTACCAATAATGTTGAAACACGTGTCGTTGTTGAAAATACAACTCCCTATCAATTTAGACCAAGAGATAGGAAATTTTCACAATTATCCGATTCTCTTCATGTAATAATGTTGTAGTTATTAACTAAAAACATTATTCAACTCCCTGCAATTAGGCCAGTTGACACAAATAAACCTCTACCACCAAAATTTAATGAAAATCCTTTTTTCAATTTCATCGTACACCTGGACATGATACAAAATGGTGTATGTATCTTAAAAACCAAGTGCAAGATCTCATTGAATCTAAGCAAATCCATTTGTTTGACGTTAATGACATAGGAAATAAACTAGTTTCACTATCTAACTAATACTTTCAAATATTCACCAACCCATTACCAAGACATTCATCAAAATTTGTATAATCTAGTGATAATGATGAACAAGATGATGACTTGTCCAATGTTGATAAAAAAAATACATTCAACCTCATAAGGGTCAAACCACTTTGTTGTCAGACATTTCTTGTATACATATTGATGCATCCATAACTACACTTGATGGTCCTCTCTATATCTATGATAGAATTAATGACAACCCCAAAAGGGGAATACTCATTGATTATGTGTGTCTAGAGAATTTGATCACCAAATAATTTCTATTTGTGCATGACCTTTACAAATATTCTTATGAAGAATTGAAAGCGTGACTAAAAACTTATAATGGTTTTTTTTGCCCTATGATAGGTTTGATAACTCTCCCACTCAAAGATGGACCAAAATAGTTGTATGTTTCATTCATCATCATTCTAACATGAGACCAATTTCATTTGAAGCTAGCTATCCACGGATTTGTTTGGTAATAAACAAGTGCATTAAGTTCCCATTTGAAGTCAGAATACATACAATTTTGTCATGGTGGGTTTAAACCTTTGGATTCCCGTGAAAACTTTTCACTAGATTATTTTTGGCCTTGACCTATTGAACCTGTTAAGCCTCCTGAGGATCAATTTTTTATATAATATCTAAATTTTAAAGCCAAATGTATATTTGAATTGTCTCTTAGTAATATCCCACCTGAGGCTCCTCAGTCTACTATGACTTCGATGAATTTTCATCCTACCTCACAAGTATTTGATGAACCCATGTTCAAACTAAGTATCCCTCCTTTTCAACCTAGCCTATATGTTGTGGTTATACCTTTGATATCATATAAATGACCAAGAGACAATTGCATAATTACCTTTGTGCCTTTGAAGGAAAAACAAGTTTATATACCTAAGAATATAGTGGTTTCCCAACCCATAGTGGTCCCTTCAGTTACTCCTCGAAAGTAAGAAAGGAGATTGATGGTGGAAAAACTCCCCATTACCCCTTCACAATTCCAAATATATATGAGAAGAAATAGAAGTGAAAAGAAGCATAAACATAGACATCGTGCCATCACTCACCAACTTGCTGAAAAGAATCAAACCTTACCTAATGATCAATTTCCCATCCAAACCAACACTAATGATTTAACTCTTGTCCATCCATCCTCATCATCACCTACTTCCACCCCACCACCCTCACCAAACCATGTAATTGAACCTTACCTACCACTACCTAAACAAAGAATGAAAGATCATATGAATGATGTTGCTCATAATCATATTGCTCATAAACAATCTATTATAATAAATTTGGATAGTGAAGAAAAAGAAGAAAAATAGGAAGAACAAAAAGAATATCATAATGAAATTGCTCTTATATTTCGAAATCCATGAATCTAAATGGGGGAAACCATGATGATCCTCCTACTAAGAGCGATCCACCAAGTGTTGAACTTGTTGATACTCTTTGTATGACACTTGTTGTCATCCCTTTAACATGTTTTCCACCTTCCATTTATGATGAGCAAGATTGGGATGGAGATGATTTACTTTAGATCGGCTCACATGTTTGGTACCCTTTATGTGTGTTTTTTTTGTTTTCTTGAACGTAATGTGATCCCCCATGATGTGCTATGTGGTGTGTCTTCATGTTTTTTAGTTTTCTTTGAATGATCCTTGTTGTTCTTGTTGGCACAAGGATACAAAGGAAACAAATTTGTTATCTTGTATTTTCATTTTGGGGATGATGCAAGGGAATGAGGCATTTAGGTCTCTTCCATATTGAACCTAAATTTGTGTATGTTATCTTAATATTTCATTCCTTTGTTGTGTTTGTAGTTCCACGAGTATCCAAGAAATGATGTTGATTCCAAGCATAATCATATTATATATTATATATGGTCTATACTTACCCTAGATCCTTGGATCCCTTATGTGTCATCTTGTGTTATGTTATGTGATTTTATCTTGGGGGCAACCCCTTTTCATGAGTCAGTTTTATTGGGAACATATCATTTTCATAAGGTTTTCCAACAAGATCTCATGACCTTTCATGCTGCATATATCATTTTACTCTACCTTAAAGTAATTTCTCATGGTTGGTGTTTAGCAATTAATTTAAGGTGGGGGCATGCATTCCATTATGTGCTTCACTTTGTTCACACATGTTGAACTTGGTGATGCGTTTAACTGGCATATTGATCATTTTTGTGTAGTTGCTTATTAGAACTATTGGGATTATAATTCTTGGTATGGTTGACATGAGGACACACCTAATGAATATTAGACTTCACTAGCCCTTTTGTGTTTCTTATTTACTACTCTCAGAAAGCTCACCTAGTGAATATTGGACCTCACTAGCCTACGGTGCTTTGGTTCATGGTTCACCTAGAAAATCTCAGAATTTTCTAGCCTATGACTCATGAATTCCTTGGCAATGGATCCTACTAAAAATTTTGAAGAGCTTGCTAGTCCATGATTTTCATAACCCCTTTTTTTCATGTTTACATTGTGTTCACTTTTTTTTGTTTGATTTTATGTTTATGTTCATACTATGTGATGTTGTGTGTCTTCATCATGTATGCTTCATGTTTTCCATGTTAGATTTCACTTCACATATGTGTTATTTTTTCCTCATATTATATTTCCATAGGATCTTGAATATGGGGGAAAGCACATCCCTTAGATTCAATCCTATTCTATCTCTTTAATATTTGGATAATTGAACCCCCTTGACCTATTATTACTTTAGAGTGAGTTTGAGCGTAAGTTCATACTCTCACTAAAGTGAGGGCTAAATGTAGCATCAAAAATTGTCACCCTTGACAATTTCACACTAGGTTTAGCTCCCCCCTATGAGCTTGAACCCAATTATGCATTTAAATATCTATTTTATAAGCATCTTCAAAAAATCAAAAAATGGGAAATAAAAATAAACATTTAATATTTCCCCTATCACTTTAGGCTCCAAAAAGGATGGGTCTGCTCTAGGTCACCTCGTACCCTAGAACACCTACTTTTGGCTCTATTTTAGATATTTTAGTGTTATTATTTTATTATTTGAATTTCCAAAGTCATTTGTTAGCTATCAGTACTTTATTTTTGGGAATTTAGAAGAATTACATATAAATACTAGCTATTTTCATAATTTAAGATACTAAGCACACCTAGCATGTTTTGAAAAGAAATCAAAATTATTATTGAGTAGTCAAGAGTAAAATTATCATCATTATTGTAGCATCTATTCATGTCAAGCATCATTTCAATCATTCATCATGTTTTTATGTAATTTTTTTCATGTTTTTATGATCATTTGTTTTGTGAGTACTAACACTTGTAGGACTTCAATCAAGCAATCAAATTATCCTTGAATGTGATTAGTACATGACTTCAGGCCATCAAGAAACGTAGATCTGAGTAGTGAGTTACAACATTAGACGATTCATTAATTTTTTATCCCTTAGCCTCTACCCGATCGAGGGTAAGCTCTCTTTCCATATCACCATAGTTGTTGTGGAGGTAGAAATACCAAAATAGGGTTTAACTTAGGCAACTCCCTATATGGAACAACCCTTCCCCCTCTTTCATGTGTGCAAGTTTTTAGATCTGAGGAAAAGTGGGGGAACATTGAAGACTAATTTCTCATTCACACATTTAAGCCCTACAAGTTAACAAGATATGGAAACTCAATTTTCTCATCAACCAAAAAAAACTCGATAGTGACCTCAGGAGAACAAGAGCTATAGATTAAAGGCTTCAAGCTTGTATTTTCAAATTATAAAAAGTAAGAGTCTAGTCTTGGGTGCATCATATCCTAGACCAACCAATTCAACATCAAATTTACACATCGAGTTCCTCTTTATTTTCTCTCTACCTTTTAGAATTTTGTTTCTGTATTTTTATATTTTATTTCTCAAAAATCATAACAATTTGCTGCATTTGCATGATTAAATTAGGAACAATGCATATTCAATTTCAATCAATTAATAATCAATTCACACCATCCATACACACCAAATGTTAGAACCCTCATCCACCATTCTGACTCTTCCATTTAAGTTTGTAGTCAAGTGGATTTGAGATCATTTATAATCCTTAATTTTCCACATTGGGAGAAGTGTGATTTAGGACCTGGATGCTTTTTCCCAATCAAACATAAATGTATCACAATAGGTTGCATGTTAGTACTGTTAGCATGATTTCAAGTGCTAACATCCACATTTGTATTTAGTGATATTTTTATTCTTTGTTTGAGTTGAGAAAATTAAGGTTCGGCCTCATGATTAGGAAAAGGTGGTAGAGTAGAGTCAGACGATGACAAGGATGGATGGGTGGGAGGTATGTCATTGGAATTTCAATAGATGGATGGACGATCACTAGGTTAGGTTTTATTCTCTTCAACAATTTTATGAGCCATAGCTCTACATCTTTTTTTACGTTATTTTTAACTTATGTTTCATCTTGCATGAGCTTCAACTTGTAAAGGTGGGATTGAGGCATTGTCCAAGATTGGTCCCTTTTCTTCCTTTGTATGAGATATCGAGGGGACTATCGAAGGTTGATAAATCATAGGATTGTTAGGTTTTTTTACAAAAACCTATTTTTCCTTAGGAGGCACAAATTTGATCCCCAAAGGCTTTTCCAAATAGTTTTCTCATGGTCATTAATAGGATGGTGAAGGGGGGCCACAACATGCATGCCATAACATTGGAAAATAATGCTCATTTCGGGCTAAGGTTCATCCACTACCTGTGAATTAGGAGGAACAACCATCATAGGCACTGAAGATTGAGAAGCCTTGAGCAAAATGTTACAAAGGGATAATTCAACTATACACTTAGCTTTAAAATTTTGATGACACAAATACAAAATCCTCGTGAGATTTAATAGGTTGGACTAGTTGAGGCCAAAGGCCAAAGGCTTAAATGCACAATGGTAAATAACATTTATTTATTCTTGAAATGCAAATTTAAGGAATTTATGAACAACAAGGACCGCATTCATGGAGATTAGCCATGGATAACCTAACTTCACAGGAAACTAGTCCGACATTGGGACTATGGTAAATGGAACATCCAACTATTTAGGTCCCACTTTTACTAGGAGAGTTATAGAACCAATTATAACCATCACGAGTCTTTAAATGCTTATGATTGTTCATAATCATCTTTATAAAGTTCATGAACATATAAGAATTCTATCAGTGATATAAAGAGGACCAGGTTGTGAAGCTCAAAAATTTATTATGAGTTTCAAAACACTTGATTGCTCATAGAATGAAGAAGAACAAATAATAGTGATAAAAACTAAAACACTTTTTAGACACATAACACATAACTACACAAGGATCACAAAGATAGGATTGTGATCCAAATTTGGCTAGAAATCAACTAGACAAGGGTGCTAGCACCCTAGACCAGAGATGTAATTTTTTGCTGAATTTAAAATCTAGAAATGATCTATAGTTTTTAAAGAACCAAATTTGTAGATGTTCAGGTTTGTAAATAGACATATTTTTAGAAATGCTTAAAACCCCAATCTTTTCTATGTGAAACAAATAAGCATTCATAAAATTTTATAATTTTGGAGTAATAATATTCTCAAAAGAAAATTTTTAGATTTTAAAAATATAGTAATTGACTGAATCTATCTTACAACATTGAAAATAAACACTTTATTATATTTTTAGATGAAAATATTATAAAAAAATCTCTTTTCAATGCCTTTTTACCAAAAATATGTGTGCATAAATGAAAAATTCAAACAACCTAATATTTAATGTGGATCTTAATTGACCTTTTTAATATTTCAAAAATATTTTAATGTGCAACAAATATCATGCTCACCAAAATGTGATGTGGGAAAAAAGGGATCTAGGGTCTAAATCACACTTTCTCTTACATCATATTGGAAGGAACAAAAAATGATCGCAAACACCCACTTGGCTACTAATTGCTATGGAAGATCCAAAATGGTGGATCGAGGTTTTGGTTTTTTCCTTGGGGGATGTGGGGTTGATTATAAATTAACTTGATTTGATGATACAAATGTGTACATAGGTTAACTATGTAACTACAACAACTGTTATGATTTTGGAGAAGCACATAAAATAAACATAGAAAAGGATCACATAACAAAAAAGTTCATAGATATTGGAACTTGGCATATAAATCAGAGCTCAAGCTAGCTAGACAGGGGCATTGGCACCCTAGAATTATAAATGTAGATCTTCAAAATCATAAATAAGATCTCAGATGGTCACCATCTATAGGATTTTTCTTCTTGGACTTAGCTTTAAAAATTCATATGTTGATTAATTTCACTTTCCCTAATTTTTTGACATGTGAGGCTTGAATGCTTGATCTTGCAATTAGGTCTTCAATCCTTTCCCAAATCCACTTTAGATCTATCACTTGCACATAAGAGAGGATAGATAGGGTTGTACCATATAGGGGCTTACCTAAGTCAAACCCAATTTTGGTGTTTCCACCTCCACAATAGCTATGATGATGTAAAGAGTGCTTACCCTTAGTCGAGAAGAGGAAAATAGATAAAAGGAATGATAAATTGACAAGTGTTGTAACTTACCACTCATATTTGATTTCTTTGATGGACTGAAGTCATTGTACTAATCACCTTCATGGAGAATTGGATGATTGATTGGAAGTATCACAAGTGTTATTACTCACAAAATAAATGAACATAAAACATGAATAAAGTCACATATAAACTTGATGCATTGCTAACATGAATCTTGACTAGTCATAAGTGTTGTTGGAACTTCTCAAAATGGGGGATAGGTTGACCAAATGCTATCACTCCCACTTTCAAAGATATTCCACTCAAGGATAACCCATGAGATCCTAATGAAAAAGAGAAAGAGATCTTGCAATAGGGTTGTCTTATGGTCTGAATTTGATCTAATGAGGGGTTCACCACCAAGTGTAAACTTGGAAAAGATAATGAAATGCAAGATGTAATATAAAACCCTAATTGAATGCAAACTAACACTAAATGACCTAGAAAGATAAATGAAATGCAACAGAAAACTATAAAACAAAAAGTGTGCACTTGGGAATCTGGAGAAGATAAAATGGAGGTCTAGAATTTTGGAAAATATGCTTTTACTACTGACTAGGACTCATTTTCCAAGCTAGGCGAATTATTCCACTTTCTGGGAAAATGTGCAGGAACGGAAATCTACCAAAAGGGTATTCAAATCTGCAAAATCCTGAAATTTGACTAGAACTGGGACTCATTCGCCAGAAGTGGAGAATCAGTCCAGTTGGGATTTTTTGCAACTTCAAAGGTTGATCCTACTCTTCCTATCTACTCTTCCCTTCCTGGCTGATTTCCAGATCTAACTCTTCGATTTTCAACTTGTAGATGATCTCCAATGTTTTCCAAGGATTGATGACAACTTTGGCAACTTTGATCACTTGAAAACCTTTCTCCAATCTTGCTCCTTATGAAATATGTAACCTAAACCTACAATTCACACACAAAGGAGAGGGAATAATGTTGTGGGGTTAGTGGATAGAGGTTTTCCTTGGTCAAACCCCTTGTTGGTAATTAAACCTTGAAATAAAATAAAATATGAATGGAGAATGATGAATGAACAAAAGAAAATGTTGCAACTCACCAAACCCTAGCAATAAGGTACTGAAAATATGTTTGAGATGGCTGCAATGGATGTGGTTCTTGACTCTTTCTTGAATGATGTTGATCTTGCTTGAAATGCTTGCTTGAATCATAAACCCTACATCACAATTGTTAGCACAATAACAAACATGATAGAGGAAATCTTTCACATAATGATTGGCACTTGAATGATGCTCTGAAAATGCTTGATAATCTTCCCTTGAATGATCTTGAATGCTCAAATTCTCTTGTGAACTCTCTTGAATGCTAGGTGAGAATATGAGTGAAAGAACCTTGTATTTATACTCAATTATGCAAGAATTCCTGAAATTACAACACTACAAGCTGACATCAAATCTAGGAGAATAAAATCCCACTGTAAATTTGAATTTAATTTGATTTTGGGCCACATGGGACTCATTCGCCCAAGGTGGCAAATGAGTCCCACCAAGCATAATGTATGGGACCAAAAACCAAAAGTGCTTAGAAATGTGTGAAAACTAGTTTGGGGCCAAAAGATCCGGGTGGGAGCCATTCGCCCAAGGTGGTGAATGAGTCCCAAATCACCAAATTTGGGCCACACAAGCTAGAAACACCTAAATTATGATTGGTCAATGATTTATGTTGGGATTATCCTTAAAAAGATGTAATAAATGAGTCTTGTAGATGCAAAATGGGGCCAATTAAAGCATAAGAAAGCCCAATTATTAATCATAAGCATACAGAAATGTGAAAGTGTGTTACAACACTCCAAATAAGGAAATATTAAGGTTTATTTTAAAATAGGTTTATTATGTTTAATTATTTAATAAAACCCTAGAAAAGTGTGAAAGTGAATTACAAAACTTCACAACACTTTAGCAAGGTACCATTAAAATCCATTAGTTCACAAGGTCCTAAGACTTAATGTGAATGTGTTATCCATATTACAACACTAAATCAAGGCAATATTAATCCCAAATCACAAGGAGAGCCCAAACAAGCCAGAAAAAGTAGAAGGGTTACTTTTTCAATGACTCCAGTTGTAAACTCTATTAATTCTTCTCTTGAATATTTTGAAAGATGTTCAATTGTGATTCCAATATGTTGGGATTTTAAATGGTGAGAAGGACTTGTATTTATATTCACTTCTTGATTTCCCACATAATTAATTATCAAAAGTTGACAAATGAATTTAAATTTATAAATGTTAAAATACCAACAATGACATAATTAAATCCAACACAACATAGGCTAGATAGGGGTGTTAGCATCCTACTCCAAACCTATTTTGGGTCTTTAGGTGTTGTTAAATAAATATCAAATCATAAAATCCCAAAATTAATTTTGATTTTATGAATATGACCATAAAATAGGAAAATTAAAAGCACAAATGGGTCTAGACACATAAGGGGGAGATAAACCTAGTGTGAAATTGTTAAGGGTGACAATTTCCAATGCTACAAATATCCTACCTCATCTTGTATGAGAGTTATTATGGTCTTCCATAAGGTAGAATCATGAGGCCATTGATATGGCTCTTCTTATTTTCTCTTCCCGAGTTTGTTGTTGTATGTTATTATTTTACTTAAACTTAATATTATGGAAGATATTCCTTATTGAATTCTTGAATATTGTGTATATTTAGTGTCTTGTGTGATTTTTTTTGGGACATGTGACCATCTCCTAGCACAATTGGAGTTAACCTTTTTGTTTTAGATAATAGGGTGGCGTGGAAACCATCGTTGGGGTTTGAAGGATCGAGGATCAAAAGTGACATTGATATCTCCTTATCTCCTTTTTATTGAATAATGTTAACAATTGTTTGTTTGTTAGTTGTTTAGCCTTATTTGTGTGTCTTATTGGTGACAAGCACAATTTTAAGTGAATAATGTTATTTTTATGCCTTGAGAAGTTAAAATTAAGTTAGGAACAATTACTTTCAGTTTGAAATGAATTTTAGTATCATCCTTTGAGTTTGGGCATTCTGGATCTACTCAGGAGTCATCAAACTCACTCAAAAAGATTTTAAGTGTGTTTGGACAGATTTTTTAGTATTGGGGTGGTCTAGTACTATATTGGGGTGGCTTTTTTATTAGTGGGTGACCCATTTGATAGTGTGGCAGCCTAGTTTGGAGGGTTGATAGGCTCAAAATCACCTATCTCTAGTTGGGTGACTTGATTCTACATTGGGGCAGCCCTATTCCCCATAATAAAATAAGAATGAAAATTCTCTCTACCAAAGTTATCCAATTTTTTTCCTATCCTATATACCATGTTGGATAATTTTTATGCCCTATACCTTGCTTGTGACAGTCATTTTCATCATCTAGACCTTCAAAAACCTAGTCAAAGTATCTATCTCTTAGGACTTGTTTGTTCCTCTAGGTTTTGGGACCTTGTATGGGTAAACCATGTAAAAATAGTTTTTCATCATGGCCTTGGGGATCTAGTGGTATCTTGAGTTTTCCTTTTAGTTTCTTCATTAAGGACTTATGGTTTCTCCCTCTTTTTTTTGCATGCACTCTTTCAAATTTGGCTAGTTGCCAAACCTAGGGTTAGGGAGATTGTACACTTGGTCTTGCGGAGTATTGGGAAGGTTGAAAACCTTCATGGTTGGTCTTATTAGTGTTATCAACATTCCTTATAGGTCATTGAGTGTTGTGTAGTAGTATCCTATCATTTTTATGATGTCATGTTGCAACAAGATGTCTTGGGAAACATGTGGTTAGCTAGAAGTGAATAGCAATCATTCCAATTAGTGGAGAGTTTTGAGCCTCCTGGTTAGGTATCCTTTGCTGAATTTTTTACCATTTTTTAGAGTTTTTAACTATGTTTAGATATGTATTATATGTTTATGATTCCCTCCTACTATATTAGAGTTGTGTTTCAAGAGAACGCAATCATGGGTTGTAATCGATCATTGTATGGGTGTTGCTCTCTCTCTCTCATATGTTATTCATGGTGGATTTATCTCTCAAGTGGTTATTCTTCCACTATTTCCACCTTTCTTATGCAATGGTGAGGTTATCTAGTTTTTTTTTTCATCATGTTATGTTCCACATGACACTAGTGTGCATGTTGTTGTGCAAGTGTGACATGTTGATGTTGTATCTTCAGTGTTGTAGTTGCTATTTCAAAAAAAAGTTGTTATGTCAAGTTTTTCCTTGTGCTTTAGTTGGGGCATTACATAGAAGGTCTACAAGGAGTATAATAGTAATACATGAATTATTTAGACATATATAGTGTAGTATTCAATGCATGTTAAATAGGTATTAAGAAAACTAATACATGCCTTGAGAGAAATCATGCCCTAGTCTTGTGGGCTTATATTAATTCCACCCAAAGAAGGCCTCATATATTTTCTCTTTAACTCTCTAGATATATTTTAATAATAATTGTCCCATTGAAAGGATTTTTTCCTCATGCTTTGATTTTCCATTGAAAAGTTATACCTATAATCTCTCAAATTCTCAACTCAAATTCCATCAATATTTTTAACTCCATCATCCACTTATATGCAAAATCAAGGAAAATTTACCTCAATAATAATAGCTAAAATTTTGGCTCAAATAGTTGCTCTCTTCTTTTGTACTAGTATGTATTTATTATCTAATGGAAAAATATTTAACACTCCCCATACTCTTTTACAAATCTTCTAAATTAGTTATCAATACTTGAACATTTCAATATCATTTATGGTCTTTTGAGATTTAATGTTCTATTTCAAAATAATTTTCTATTGTACTCTATGTTGAGTTATTTGATTCAAAACCTGTCAAGTTGAACTTTGAAATTTCTTCCTTTTTCATATAATTTATCTTTCAATCTCTTCATATAGTTCTCATTGACATTTTCCTAGAATTTGCAAGTACTATTAAATCACAAATATGAATTATTTGATTCCCATTTTGTAATTTATGATGCCTTCTCAGCAAAGAAAATTTGTCTTTTTAATGAATTTATTGATCCTATTAAGGGTTTTGAGATCCTCAAGGGAAACTTGGATAATCATGAGGTTGAACGAATTTAAAGGAGAGGCTCTGAACTACCAACAACTTCATCATCAAAACCTGCAACCCTCTAGCATAGCTCTATTTGTAGTAGCAAGAGTCATTGGCTATGCTTTATTTTTTGGAACTTTATACTTAGTTTATAGGTTGAATTTGTACAAACTATATTATAATTGAAATTTTGTCAACTATAACCATCAAGTTATTATTTATGCAATATGAAGTATGCTTTATGCAATGCAATGTAATTAGCGATATGAATATAAACAACAAAATCCTATTTTATACAATTCATAGGTTAGAATCTCTATTTTATTTTCTCTCTATATCTCTATGCTATTAAAAATACCCTTAATTTTTTTTAAAAATATTTTTGGTATCCCTTTCAACAGTTTTTTATGTTTTTTTTAAATATGATTTTTTCTTAAAATTTTCTCTATTTTTTAAAAAAATATTAATAGTTTTGGTTTGTTCAATGGAAGAATGATTTACATGTTCTCTTTCTCTCTCATGTTCAAATCAATATATGGTCTGGTATTATGGGTTTTTTGATATACATGTCAATATGAAAAGCTCAAACTATCCAAAGATTATCAGATATTGAAGCTTATTTTGGATTTGCATGTCACAGTAAATTTTGATAAACATGTTTACCTGCAAGTTCGCACTATGTAATGAATGTTAATTACTGAAGCTTGATTTTGATACAGATCTATCAATGCCACATTTTCCATTATATGGAGCCTTTTGATAATATGCTAGTACTATAATTCTGGCATTTTTGTAATCCTTTAAGCATTATAAATATATATATATAGGCCTTGCCTTTTATCGAAAAAAAAAATTACCCAAACATTTTTTGTTGCTATGTTATCAACTCTACACACACATATTTGTAATTGTGAAGGTTGCCAATATTTGATATTGGTATGGTTAGATATATTTATATTATATTAGTTAGTCGAGATAAGGTCTTGAACTTTGGACTAGGGTTGTCAATTCTCAATCTATAGAGTTGGGGAATCCATTGGCCATCTACTCATATCTCTTCTAAAATGTCTAGGGGGAGGTAATATTTTACTTGATTTATCATTTTAAAGTGAAATGATTGACCAAGGGGTAAATGGCTCTAGAATTATTCTTAAGATAAGTTCCTAGGTCCACTTTGTTGCATTCTTAGCACCTACAAAACCATTCCAATTCCTCATGTATAAGTCAACACAAGATTGCTAGTACCTTTTTAGTCAAAAAATATAACATACATGTATAGATACAACCATTTCATAAATTAAAACAAAACCAATTACTTCATAATTTTTAATTACTCAACAATTGTAATATTATTTAAAGTTCTAAATCTGAAGAATCAATTGTGAAATCAATACAATCATTCAAAATAACAAGCATGATTATTGTTTAAATGTTAGAGTTTTTTCCTTAATCCAAATTAAATCAAGACATCAAGCATTTAACACAAAAGAAAGTATAGAGTTTGCACAGATGTGACATCTTCCCCCCCTTAGGGCTAAGTTGATTTGGCTTAATCAAATAAATGGAGGCATTCTTGTTTGATTAATTCCTTATCTTCTTAGGTAGCTCCACACTCCTCATATTGGTCCCAAAAAACCTTAACCTATTATATAGTTTGGTTTCATAGTGCGATGCTACATCTATCCACAATTACGAGTGGTCTTAGTCATATTTATTTGACCTCTTCTACCTATAGGGCCTACCAATCAATTACATGGGCTGTTTTGGGTACATTTTTTTTGACGAAAGACCTCATGAAATATATTATGTATGTGAGAGAGACATGAGGGAAGAGCAATTTAATAATCCACAAGACTAATCTTCTCTATAATATCAAATGGTTTTATGAATCTATGGGACAATTTGGGAGCCTTGAAATTTTTTATTGAACTCTTTTAAGGCTTGATATTAAGGAACACCTTGTCCCCCATTATAAATTCTCTTGGATTTCTCTTTGCAATGCACAAATATTTTAGTGATCTAATGATTCCTTTAACTTGTCTTTGATAATATTTACCTATCAATCATACTCATAAAACAACTCAAGCCCTATGTTGACTCAATTGTCCAATCCATCACAGTAAATTAGAATTTTGCACTTCCTACCATAGAGTGCTTCAAAGGGAACAATTTGAATTGAGGTTTGGAAGGTGTTTTTGTAAGCAAACTCCACCAATGGAAAATATTCTTCTCACTTATTAGGTTGTTTCATTACATACATTCAAAGCATATATTTAATAAAATAGTTAACTCACTTAGGTTGGATTTTTATTTTTTGGTAATAAGTGGTGTTGAAATTAGGTTTAGTTCCTCGAGATATAATTAGGGTAGGCCAAAAATGAGGAGTGACTAGTTTATTCTTGTCAAATATAATTACCTCTAGCATAACATGAAAACTACCTCCTTAAGAAAACTTTCTTTCTATAACTGGAGCATTATCCTTAATATCTCCAAGTATAAAGTGCCCTACCTTGGTTAACCAATCCACTACTACTAGGAGACTATCATGCTTAAGGTAGATTCTAGACAGACCCACCATACAATCTATAGAGACTATAGACTATTTTTTTGGGGGTACATGATGTGGTATAATACCCTTGCTAGGTGACAATGTTCAACCTTAATAGGTTGGAATTCTAGGAACTTTACTACAAAATTTTCCACTTCTTTATTCTTGCCAAAAAGTAGATTTTTATTAAGTTCACATATACTTTTATCACCTCAAGATGCCTTTAATATGGAGCATTATGGCTCACCTCCAAGATTCTTGTTCACAATCCACCTTCATTGGGTATTCAAATTTTTCCTTAATATCGAAGGATACTACCATCCCCTAGTAGATACTTTGTCTAGTTCATTCCTTTCCCTGATTTTGACTTCATTTTTTGGAAAAATAACTCCACTTCTTGCATTTTCTTAATGGTATCTAATAGGTTGACCCTTACTTGAGAGATGGTGGCCAAGTTAGTTTTGTGACTCAACACATTATCTACTCAATTTTCCTTCCCTTTCACATGAGAGATTTGAAAATCATAGCTACTTAAGAACTCCAACCATCTTCTTTGATGAGAATTTATCCAAGGTTGTGTGAATAAATATTGGATTCCTTTGTGATCTATATTCAATTCGGATGGTATTCCCACTAGATAATGCCTCCAGATTTTTAAGACATGTATAATTATGACAACTTTAGGTCATGAGTGGGATAATTAAGTTTATGATAATTTAAATTTTGAGACTCGTGGAAAATCACTCAACCATCATGCATTAAAATTCCTCCTAACCCATCCAAGGAGGCATTCATCCAACTATATGCATCTAGTATGGGGCCTTTTGGATGGGCGCAACCCTTGAGACAAAAATAACCCATAAGAGAATAATTTTATTATTCAGAAAATGGAGCTTCTTACATGCAGAGGATCTCAAATCCCCAAGTTCTACAACACATGCAAAGCTATAGAAAGCTACAGATAACCCTTTCTTAATATGCTTGCTTGTCCCCAAAAAGTTACCCAAAAATTAGAAAACCCGCCCATAAATAGAGCTCCTCACAGTTTGGAGCCAAAACAACATTCAAATTGAGTTTAGGCGGTTTGGCGCCGAAAATTTACAACATGAAGTTCAAATTTCAAAAGAGCATTTGCAATGGCATCTTCTAGAAAGTGCGCCAACTTCCCAGGGCCATAACTTTTGATCCAGGACTCGATTCGCGGAACCATTTGAATGGTTGGAAGGTCTCGAAGTCAATAACGCGCTCAAATTCGCTATGCCGATTTCAGCAAGTTCCGGGACTCTAAGTGCCTCAAATCCCACTCGGAAGATTTTCATGTGCAAATCTGGGAAACTAAAACTGCAATATCTTTCAACCCAGAATAGAAAATAAAAACCATAAATTGGAATTTCATTATGACAAAAAGGGTATCCAAAAATGTAAAAACATCTAAAAACTGAGAAACTTGAAATTTAACTATTTTTGGGTGATGCAAGATTGCCCTTACCACCGGATGCTCCCTGCATCACCTTTGATATAGGCGCAACTCTTGGAACCATATCAATGGAGAAGTTGAACTTACACTTAGGGGGAAATCCTAGAAGTTATTCAAGAAAGACATCTTGGAACTCTTGAAGTGTTGAGCAGTCAATCGTGATTAGAATTGGACCTTCACCCCCTTCCTCTATCTTAATTAAGAGGATTTTACACCCCTTCCTAATAGATCATTTAGCTTGCATGAAAAAGACTGTTTAAATCATTATTGGCCTTGGTACACCTTGAAGCACCATTAGTCTCCTCTAGTCATCTATATTCACTCAATTTTTTTGTTATAAAAACCACAAGTTGTCTAGTGCTTTATAAACTAGTCCATTAAAATAATCATAGTGTGTGATCCTATCATTGTGACCAACAATTCCACATTGGTTCTTATACTTCCTAGGTCAATGTCTACATCGACTTAGACTGTTAGGTATAATATTGTATCTGCTTGATACATTAGGAGATATAAACCTATTAGTTTCTCTTAAATCAACCAAAATCATAATGGGTTTTCCATGAAAAGTACCTTGAAGTTCTATAAGAGAAGCTTGGTTGTTGGCTTCTTTCTTGCCTACGATTGCATAAATCTTGGATGGTGGCTTGTGTTGAACACCTAGAATACTGAGAGGGGGGATGAATCATTATTCTCTGAAACAACTTAAGCATTTAAAAATTCATTCCACACATCATATTAAAATTGCAATGAGGAAAGAAATCACTAAAGCACATAACACATGAAGACCAACCTTTTACATGGAAAACCCAAAAAGGGAAAAACCATAGTGAGGATAAGCTCATAATATATTATAACTATATCATAACATATTACATAATGTCTCACTTCCTTTTGGACTCACTGTTTAGAGAATAAGAGAGATAGAGAAGAGGGATGGCTCACTGCCAAGATTTCAACTACTAATAATGAATCTACAATATGTAGGAGACATAGTTCCACTAAAGCTCAAAGTACTGAATTAACACACTTCATACTATACCACTTCCACACTCTGCTCTTCTTTACATTTGCATCACATTCACATGCTCTGCTTAGGAATTTTCATCACACATTTTATACACTACACATCACATCTCTACAACACTAAAATGAACCTGTATTTATACACATTACACCCACAAACACTTGCAACATCAATTAGGTCAGCCTAGTTAGATATATTGTGCATAACAAAACTTGTCAACTCAAGATTAAAAAAAAAACACTTCACACCTTAATTCAAAACTTGTAACACATCAAAATAGGTCAGAGGGGACCCACCATAACTCTATAAGACTGATAATCACTTTCTTTAACTCCACACAAGCCCAAACTTATTAGATCAGCACCATTGGTAAGATAACACCAAAATACACCAATTGATTATCCACAAGCTGACATTGAGACCTCCAAAACACAGGCTACTTGGACTACACACCCTTTTGACACTTGTAAATACTCCCATAAATCCACGTAACCAAATATGCTTCCTTGATAGAATGCAGACCAATCAAAATAGGCACTCTATTCTGATTACACTGTTATTGGAAAACTGGATATTTTATCAATCATAACTTTTGCACTAGAGGACATAAAGACATGAAACTTTGGATTTAAGGTCCTCAAACATGTACCAAAATTACCTTAGAACTGTAGACAAAAATACCTCAAGGTGAACCAATGCAGACCAAAAAGTTGATGCTCAATATAATGAAAATTGCATTCTAGACTTAGTCAAATATTCAACATATATGTTTTGTACCAAAGCAAAACCTCTACATATCTATGTTGGATTAACATCTTCATGCTCACTCATGCTTCACCAACCAATTGTACCTCAATGTAGACTTCCATTCAAACCACAATTTTGACATCAATGACAACACTGTATAAGCTCATGCTCATGTTACCAACAGTTGTACCAATGATAGTCTCCTCAAACTTCCAACAATCTCCCTCTTTGTCACTGATAGCAACATGCATCAACTCTTCTCCATGTCTTCTTCCCCTTTGACATCAAGGGCAAAGGGCGCACTCATATTTTATGTTCTATGCTCCCCATTTGACATTATTTACATATACTTGATATTCTTTTTCCTTCTCCCCCTTTCATATATACATGATTTTACCTTACTTACCCACATACTCCCCCTAATAGTTTTATCCATAAAAACTAATCAAAATTTGCACTGGTATACTACTTTCATATATATACAATAAAATCTGAAATTTACATAAACAAAAAAGAAACATTCACAATCAACTGGAAGAGGGTAGATTACTTGTATTTGACACCTGCAATCTAGCAAGGTGTGCTTCCCAATCCTTTTTTCATCCTCCCAATGTTTCTTGGCTAGCCCAAGCATGTGGTTCTAAGTCTCAAACTCCATGAGGATTTCTTCTCCTTCATCTAGAGTATTAGGTACAAATTCAACTCTATTGATTTCTCCACATTATTCAGAGAACCCGATATGGGTGTGAACTTTGCATTCACTAGGTCTTTGAGTTTTCCAAACTATACTATAATATTTTCTTTTTGTTCCTACAACTGAAAGAATTGTTCACGCAGATTTTCAATTTCTAATCTTGTGGATCCATTTGCACCTTTTGTTGGATCATAGGCATCGGATGCCTTGGACCAATATATGCATCAATAGAATCCATATCAACCTTTATGTTTTTAGTGGAACTAGTCCACTTCAAGAAAAACTAAAATAGTTCATTGGCCTCTTCAACACAATTGTATACATCCTTAAGGTTGGTTTTCATTTTGTCGTATGTAGTGGCACATTTATCTAATATATCCACCAACCTTTTCTCTTTCACTTTCTTGCTCACTTCCTTCTCCAATTTATCCTCAAGGCCATTGGAATACTCTTTGAAAAAATCAAGCAATAGTTTTTGGTTTTACACATTGGATAAAGAATTATCAATACTGGCACTGGGAAAAATCTCCTACAACACCTTCACTACCTCAGCTATGTTCACACTCTTCTAATGTGTTTGTGGAAGAGGCATGAAATGCATCACCTAGTTGTAATTTGTGTAGGGAGGACATATTTTCCATGTATACTTGACTATGTTGCATTAGAATTTGTAACAACTATGCAAAAAAAACTGGTTGGAACTAGAGTTGCATGCTCAATAAGCTCTTAAAGGAATCTTTGGAGGTTCTAAAAGATTCACCAACCATCTTCACATCTTCTTCAATTCTTCAACTCTCTTCTCCTCAGATTTTTCCTTGTCACCAATACTATCTTCTAATTTTTCATCTTTGTTCTCCTTATCAATAGTATTAGAAACATTCTCAATCTTCTTTTCATCTTCAATTGATTTACCATTCTTATCTAGAGAAGGAATATTTTTTGCACTTTGTGGCTTAGATATCTTTGAGTTGTCTTGTACAACCTCTTCTTGTTTTACATTCTTCCCTATTTTTTGGAGGTGTGATGTGATCTATTTGTGTATCCTCCTTCTACATTTTACCAACATTTTCTTCTTCATCAACATTTTCTTCTACAACCATAGGTGTATCTTCTTTCTCATTCTCCTTTTCTACTTCATGCTCATGTTCTAGAGCATTAACTTCTAATACAGACATATCATTATGCAACTGTTCTTCATTATCCAGAGTCATACCTAAGCTCTTTTTCCAAATTGTTAACCTTCTCAACTATTTCATTCCCAAGTGTTTCTGTATCATATTTATCTCTGCTCATAAGTGTGGTGAACCTTTTCTTTGTCTTGAACTCTTTATTATACAATTGAGCTAATTTAGCTATGTCCTCATCTAAAAAGGTAGCACTAACTTTCTCCAAGGAAAATAATCTCAACATTGCATCTTCATTTATTGCTTCTTCTCTTCTTGCAAGAAATGCACTTTTCAAATCCTTGGGAAATTGGCCTTCAATATCCTTCATGCTGAAATCAAATGTAACTATGTATCTAAACATTACCTCTTCTATTTTAGACTTATCAATTTCATCCACAGTGGTATATAAGGCAGTAGTTTGTTCCAACATTTCATGCTCAACTATACCATTAAACAATGCTTCTAATTTTAGAGGGATATGTTTTCTTATTGAGGAAGACTTATCCTTCTTCTTCTTCTTACCTTTCAGATATTTTTCTCCTTTACCAGACTTGGATCTCTTTTCCCTCACATAAATTTTAAATCCCTTTTTCTCTTTATCCACCTTCACTTCACTGTCAGTGTCCACAATATCAACCTTAACCTTCTTTGCACTGGTTTCTACTTGTGATACTCCAGATTTTATTTTTCTTATGAGAGCTACTTCTTTTTCCTCTTCTTCTTCTTCATCAACACTCATGTTTATTTCTCTTGTTTCCTTTTCCTTCACTCTTCTCTTTTTGTGGGGCACTTTTTTGCTTCATTGAAACACTCTTTTCCTTCACATTTGCACTATGTTGTTTAATCAGAGTATTTGTTGACTCCTTTCTCTTTGTTCCACTAACAAAGGGCGTAGTCCCAGAGGACTTGGGGGCAACCAAAGAGGGGTTAGATGTTCTACCAAATATTCTTATGCTAGGTTCATCTTCTGGAGAGCCAGATATGCTTTTGAATTTCTCCAATTGGTCCTTTGATAGACCCATCATCTCTACAACTTGTGCAGTCATCTTCTCAACAATTTTCTTTATTTTTTTCCCTCTACTCCATGTGCACAACACTGGAATTATCCTCATATGTCCCAAATATTTCCTCAGAGGTGTCTCTAGGCTTTCTCAGCATAAAATCTATCAAGTTGATAATTTCTTCCTTTGTTATTTCATATCCCATCTCTAGAATCCAAATAGTTCTAGGTTCAATAGCCTATATTATGTAGTAATCCTTTGTCACCATGAAAATGATATCATTTTTTTACTTCTCTACCATTCTCTAAGGAATCCTTTCTCTAGGTTCCATGTTCCTTTAAAAAAATTTAAAGAAACCCAATAATGTAGTCTCCTATGCATTTGCATCACCCAACCTCATTAGGTGGTCTCTGATATGAAATGCCACTAGTCTTTCCTTCAACCATATTGTGTTCTTGGTTTTGGGAACGTCATTAGTAAAGTAAAATAGTAAACAAATGATTAAGGTACCAAACTTGAAGGGGTATTGGGACTCCTTACTATTTTTCAAGTTCTCTAGTAGTTGTGATATGAGCAATTCACACAAATCATAATCAACACCTTTCTTTACCATCTCATACACGGTGTTGATGGCAGTATCAAAAACATTTCTCTCTTTGTTTATAAAGTATGTCTTGTACCCTATCACCTTTGATACATATTTTACTGTAGGGTCTTTAATTTCCTTGATAGTCAGGGCTCTCTTGTCATATTTTGCACCTGTTAAATCCATTACCATTTCATTTTTCACCAATTTGAGTGTCAAAACTAGTTTGATTGAGAATAATCCCATAACAACCCTAATAGCCTCTTTATTGATCATATGAGGTATATCTAACCAGATGAATATTTCTTGAATTCAACTCAATGTGTATCTTACCCACTCCTCAACATAGCAAAATGTTGGGAAATTGTTCCAAACATCTAGGGTTTTCTTCATTAGGCTCTTGAACTTGGGTTTTAATTCAAATTGGTCTTTGGTGAGTTCATGAAACCACACAACACCCAACTTTGAGTGATTGTACTCTTCCAACTTATCATGTATATAAATCCTTACATCTTTTGTATGTAGCACACCAAAAGGGATATCTAAGAACACACAATCTAGATCTGTCTCCATTGATTTAGTAGGGTGTCATTTGAACTTTGGACGAGGTCAATCCACAACCTCGACAACTTGTGGGGTATACATCTTCCAACACAATGAAAATACTTTGAAAACTAGGGAAAATAGAAACTATAAATACCTTTTGATCACGACTGGTTAGGGTTCCGTGCACAAGAATTTTGAAACACTTCACTTTTCTCCTTCACTACTCTTCTCTCCTCAAATGCTCATTTATAGATAACTTATATCAAATGTGAAATAACTTATAAACCATTTTTGAATGACCTAATTTGTATTGAATGATTGAATTAAAGTTAGGAAATAAGCTAATAAACCCTAATTTTAATGCATAATCACCTTCAATTTCTTTGCAAACTTCTGCATCTTGATACTTTCCACCGATGTTTTCACCAATAGGTCAAAAATATCAACCTACACCTTGTATCAACGTGTTGAAGGCATCAACACCATATCTTTGGCAAGGGATTAATGATTGTCTGTTAAAACTCCCCCTAAGACAAAGCTCTTCATTTAGTTTTGGAGGAAAAATCTGCACCAAAAGCTAGCACAGACTCATTCTTAACCTCCCTCTTTTCTTTCTTTTTCTAGATCTTATTCATCTCTCTCTTCATCTCTACAAGATCAAAAAATTTCACTAGATCATTCTTCTTTGTTGGTTCAACCTTCACATTCTTGCTTCTACAAAACTTAGCAGTGTGTTCTAACTTATGACATTTGCAGCATTTGACATTTTGAACAATCTTACTTCCACTTACTCTAAATCTACATTGATTAGCCTTATGCCCAAATCTATTGCATGTATAACAATAGCCATTGAAGGATTGAAACATCATGCCATTGTTATAGTCATTCATCATTTTATTTATACATTCACTAGCTCTATGACCAAATCTTTTGCATGTAAAACACTGACCCGAAAATGATTGAGCATTATGATTCATTCTACTGCAGGAATAGTAGTAACCATTAAAAGATGGGTACCATTGTGCATTTGGTTGTCTAACTAATGGTCTTTTGAATTCACTTTTCTAGTCTCAGACCTTTTTGAATTTTCTCTCTTTTTCATTCTCCTTTTTAGCTCCCTTTTGATTTCCAATCATCTCATCAAGCATTGTAGTACTCTTCTTGAATCTTTTTTTTTCTCTAGATCTGATCTCAAGGTTACAACTTCTTGTTCAATCTTTGAGCATTCTTTAGATTTGTCTTTCTGTTTAGCATTTAGATAGTCTTCAACTCTTTTACTTTCTTCAATATGCAATTTCAGGTTGGGAATGATCTCATTTGATTTCTTGAGCTCTTTGACCCTATTTGTAGCTTTCTTGAGTTTCTCTCTCAATATCTTAATGCATTCATCTGCGTCACTAAGATCCTTTTTCAGATCTCTACTCTCAAATTCTACTTTATACAAATCATCCAAGGAAAATTTGAGTTATCCTTCCATGTTGACAATGCAATCTTCTTCAGTAAATCCTACCATAGGAATTTCTTTTGGAGGGGTAGGATATATCCTAGTAGCCATGTTTTTAACTCCAAGATCTACCTTAGCAATCAATCCAATTGAAGGAACCAAGCTCTGATACTAATTGTTGAACTCCCAAAATACTAAGAGGGGGGTTGAATCTTTAATGCCCCACCGCGCAAACCCCAAAAGACAACTACAACTATCAAATTACAGCACAATATTATTTTTTTGAAAAAGAAACATTGCAATAAGATAAGTATGTACATACATTACATGAAAAGCAATTATACATTTACAAAATCATCTACATCCTCTGGAGTACACAGGATGGCATTACGAAACCTAGACTCTTACCAAAATGATAGCGAATGAAATCCAAGATTACAAGAAAATAACATACAACCATCCATGATCAAAAGAGATGAAAAGATATTCATCATTTATTACATTTCAATTCATAGTTCAATATTACAAATTATTGTGGAGCATATTTCCATAGATACAAAAAATCATGGATAAGATAGTACATTACATAATGCTTCCCTTAAATCAATGGGAAGAGTACATCAAGTACAATAATAGAACACCAAGGAACAAAATTGTGCAAATCGTGGAACCGTATTCAACCAAGTGAAGCTCTGGAAACTTTGTGTCTGCTTCCGCATCATGAACACAACCTAGGAACCCAATGGAGTGCATAACACATTCCACCCAACCACGTGGGTCCGAAGACCCACCCTCCGTGCTAGGAGTTGACAAAAAAGACCCTCAACCAAAATGGTCAGGTGAACAATGACAAACAAGACTCCACGACAAGAGCAATAACAATAAAAAACATCTGCTTCCAGAGGAACAAAAGCAACAAGGGGAAACAACAAGTAAACATAGTTGCTAAAGGGGCAAAGTGTCATCACATGGCTCGACATGGGTTACCCAATGCAGGTCTTCATAGGTTACCGGCCCCCATCCTAGGTTACCCTAGCAACCTCAACCGATCCCTGACCCCCATTCTTACACATGTGGAATCAACTCACCTTTCATGAAGACAAGGTGGGTGATTTTCCATTCCAAGCTTTCTTGTCTCATCCCAGGCCTAAACGAGCACTTGGGCCATGAGAGAGGCATCCATTATCTTTTCTTAGTGTGAGTTACTACCCATTCCCCCTAACTATTTATTAGGTTATCACTTGATTACTCAACTTCCACACGAATTACCCAGGATACCACTTAGGGTCCTAACCCCAGTGGAAAGCCACTCACCCTTACAACAAAAAAATCTCATAAACATAAACGGGGTAAGCCAACTTGCACAAAAAAATAAGGCTAAAACAATACATACAACAAGAGAGGCATGCACCATCTCACACTAAAAACTTCATAGAAAATCCACTTCCCAGTGCAAGGCTCCATATTTTGCAAGAGTCACCACGAAAACCAATCATGAAGCCACATCTATCCCCTCCTCTGGAAGCCCAAAAGACCAACTACCCAAGATTCCCAAATGAGGGTAAGTCAAAGCGAATCATAGGTTTCAACAAAAATTCAACATAAATAATCTCCTCAAATCAAAATAAATCAAGTGGGAGACAAAACAATATGGACCCATCAAAACCAAGCTTTAATTCCTCTAATACAATTAAAGTGATAAGTCTCATAGGACACTTAGTTCGTCCCTTCCACACGTTAATCTACTATGTCATCTATCAATAAATCAAATTCATTTAAGTTAAACAAGATACCAATCTCTTTAACAACATACTCAAATAGAAGGACTACAATCTCAAGTAATGATAACCAAAGGTAAACCCTAACAATGATCTATTTTCATTTACTAATTTTCTTTAAATTATATCTTCATAATAAATAAATTTAATTGGGGATCATCAATTTAACTTTAACAATTTACAAATTGTTTTCTTCAATTTGTAAACCTGATTTGAACATATATATTTATATAGACAGCTAGAAATAACACCTAATTTAATCTTTTCATCTTTTTAGGAAAACAATTCACAGTAGCATAACCATATATATATAAATTTAATGATCTACAAAACATAATCAGTTTATATTCAATTTTTATGCTCATTATGAAATTATGTAAAATAATTAAGAAACGCATTTACCATTCAATCCATTTACAATATATTTAATATTATTATTATTAAATTATTTAATACGATTTAAGAAACTATATATAACAAAATTAAATCTATTTTTAGTAATCCAAACAAGATAATATCCATCAACCTACATTTAAACTTTCTTTACATCTTAACTTTTCACTCAAGGGAAAATTATTTTAAATTATTAAAGAAAATATAGAGACAAATATTCTTGCTACAATGGTCCCAATTTCATCAATAAATCCCACTATTACATTCAAAGTGATAAACTTAAAGAACTTTTAAATCATCATAAAACTTAATTTACACATACATAATGTAGTTATTTAAATATCTAAGAACTATACAATTAACTTATAGGCAATCAAAGTAATAATTTTAAAGAACATTCAATTTAGTAAATTACATTGCATTTAAACATTCATCGTGAAATCATCAAATTTTACTTAGCAAAACCATGTAAACATATTTTACTAATATCACACTATGTTCATAGTAAAATCGTTTACTAAATAAAAGGAATTATTTAAGCATATTAACCATAAGGAAAAATACTCTTTGATTACAACATTATTTTCACATATTTCCCATATTACCATAAACAATAATTTTATTCTTTTCAAGAACATTTCCCTTTACCCTATTTATTTATTTATTGCAAATAACTACCCATTTTCAAGAAACATATCTAACCATAGAATGGATGCTTCTAATTAATTCCTAAAGATTCAATTATTAACTACTTCCTTAACTCAATATAAGAGAGTTATATTACGATTGACCACTAAATCAACTTACAAGGTTAATTCAATAAACAACTTCATAATCTATATAGCATACTAGAGGGAGAGAGTGGAGGGGGGCGCATACACAGTTGGAAAATAAGTCCCCTGAAACTTTTGAGCCAAAAGCACAATCCCACCTGAAGTAATTACCACCTGCCTTCTATGAAAGAGGGTCCCTTTTTCACGTCACGTCTTTTATATACTTTGCAGAAGCGTAATTTTTTTGGAGAAAGTTTAAGCAGTTAACTAAATTTTATGACTCTTAATTTGTTAATTCTGCATTAGGGTATTCATTATATTCCCTTTACTCAATGGCAGTGGGCATTTGAATTCTGGGAACTTCGTTCATGTTAGTTTTGGTAATTTTTTTGTGACTGGTTTGACAAGTCACATCTGTAGATGCATATTATAAATTTTTATTAAACATAATCAACAAACTCCTGCATACATAGTCCAGAAAATATCATTGTGGCATCATAGTAAAATAAAATTAAATTGAGGTTTATTTTGAGATATTCTGTCATCTTAAAATATTCCCGTTGGCCGTTAGGGAATGTCTTAGCTTTTTCTTTCATAAAATAAAGCAAAAAGAAAACCTATCTTTTTGCATACGTCAGCTCCAAAAAAACTTATTTATGCTGAAAAAAGAACTCATTATAAGATGAGACTTATACCTGAAAAGGAATAAAGAGTTTAATGATGGATGCACTGCATTGTTTGCTTCAGACATTTAAAGCCCAAGAGCTCACTTGCCAGGATGCTTTGAATCTGATAACACCAAGTTTGGACGTTCCTGTTTGTGCACTACCAGAAGAAGGGATGAAATGCATAGCTGAGATATTCAGATCATGTACACCTCCTGTCTGCCCTTTCTGTAACTCTGCTCAGAGTTGTACCTTCCGCTATTTGAACAATAAACAGCACTGTAAATCCATACAACCCCGATTTTTATGTCGCAGCTGCGAAAATCATTTCACTGTGGGTGTCCGTGGATTTACCCGTTCTGCTAAGAAGAAGAACTGCAACACCAAAAAGAGGCAGAATCCATTCATACAGATACCAATTGCAGGGCAGGGGATAATTTGTGTTAAAAGAGAACGCATTCCAGAAGCTTTTCCTTCAGAGGAATGGTATTATAATCCCACTTGCAATCAAGGTTTTCCTTCAATGGACTGGTATTCTAATCCCACTTGGAATCAAGGTATATGTAGCTCTCAAAATCTTTTATTGAGCCCACTTCAGTTTTATGCAGATTATATTTCCAAGAACCAAGATCCGTGTCCGAATCCATCTGCCATTGATAATGATGGTTTTAATGCTGATGATTTTTCCATCTCTGGGTGGGACCCATCTGTAGTTGCATCTGCCAATGACTACAGCAATGTTTCTGCCGTACCATCTAATGGAGAACCCAGTGCTGATGATTTTTCCATCTCTGGGTGGGACCCATCTGTTTCTGCCGTACCATCTAATGGAGAACCCAGTGCTGATGATTTTTCCATCTCTGGGTGGGACCCATCTATAGTTGCATCTGCCAATCCCTACAGCAATGTTTCTGCCATACCATCTAACGCAGAGACTAATCCACATATAGGTATGGCAGATCAAGCAGGCAGAGAAGTTGAGAATAACAACTCAATATCTTCTGGATTAGGGGAGCAATCTGAAACAAGCACATCTGAATTCATTGATTGCTTTGATGCAGACGATATAGGCTCAGCACTGCAACTTTTAATCAATAAAAGCGGAGTGGATTTTGACTGGGAAAATGACAATACCCTTGGGCTGCCAGAGTTTTGATGTAGTCCATTGCTTGGCAAGCTCTGTATGTTCACATATTATTTACAGTGGGTATAATTAACGTAGACCCATTGTTCCAATTTTTTATTTAAATCTTGGACAGCCAGATCCCAACATGGGCTTTATTGTAATTATGTCCAAGCATATAAATTCCCCATGTGCTCAATTGATGTTTACTTAATTCTTTGTAATGTATTAACAATACTTTTCAGCCATCTGTTCTAAAATTTATCTGTGAATGGTATAAATTATGAGTTTGTTTTCAGCCATCTGTTCTAAAATTTATCTGTGAATGGTATAAATTATGAGTTTGTTTTCAGCCATCTGTTCTAAAATTTATCTGTGAATGGTATATATCTCTATTAGGTAATTCTAAAACAATCGATCATCGTCCAATTGGGCCGGGCTTAACCGGCACACTCTAAGCAGTTGACTGCTTAGGTGGCCGGGTCTATGTGGGGCCCTCTTAACCCGTGCTTTTCCATTTCCCTTAACCTGAGCTTTTCAAATCTCGCCTGCAGTTCAGATTCGCTGTTCCCATTTCCGTACCTGTTTGCGATTTCCGTTTCCACCGTTTGACAGGATTGCACCTTGAATGCTGGGTTTTAATTTTAGTCCCACATTTGTTCCTTTCAAAGAAAAGGATCAATGCAGCTCTTTATATTAAGAACCCTGTTTTCAAAATTGAGTGAGCTCACGGACAAAATAATAGAAGATAGAAATTGCTAAACAGGAGTTATTTTGCAGAGCGTGTCAATTAATTATTTTATATTTAATAATATTAAAATGTTATATTTAATTATTTTATATTTAATAATATTAAAATGTTATATTTATTTTGATTTATTTGTATATATTAAATAATAATTATTTAATTAAAATATTGTATATTTTAAAAATTTATATTAGTTGATAATATTTATAAATTTAATGTTTTCTAATGATTAAAACTCATATTTAATAATATATATATTTAATGACATATAATTTAAATTTAATATTTTTTAATGAATATTACTTATATTTAATAAAATATATATTTAATGATGTTATTTTATTTAGTTATTTATTATGATTTATTATTTTAATATGAAGGAATTAATATTAAAATTAAATAAATTAAATGTGATGTTTACTTTAAAATTCAATGATACAAATATATTATAGGACATATAGATGTTATTTAAAGTGTTAAGAGGTTTAAGGCTAGATTTTATAAATGCTTTAAAATACACAAACAAAATGTTTTTTGCTTTGGTTTAGATATTTGTCTACAAAATAGAACTAGTTTACAAGCCTAAATCTATAGTTACAACAATCAACTAGCAAAAAAATAATTATTGGAATTCACTCACTTTTATTTTCTAACATTTACATCCCAATAAAGATAACAAGAGATACAAGCCTAAACCATTGATCCTTGAGATTATAGAAAAAAAAAAAGGTGAACAAATAAAAGTGCCCATTAATTTACAATATAATACAGATACTAATATCCAAGATAAGCAAACTAAATAACAAGTCAATAAGAATCAAGGTCCAATTCAACAATAGTTAGTTGGTGATAATAAAAAGGATATTCCATGTGCCTTAACATTCATACTTCCAACTCCACAAAAGAGAGAAAAAGATGATAAAATCGTAGGTCAAGAAAAAGAGCAAGTGAGTAAAGAAGTATCTTAGCTAGATATTTATTTTATATGGCCACAATGACAACAACAAATGGTACTATTTCTCATAGGTGTCTATTTTGTTAGAATTAAATATATAATATATAGGTAATCAATAGTAAAGATTGCATCCTAAGATCTTTCTAGCATCAATGGTTCATACACCTAGAGCTAGAAAGAAGCAAAGGGTTTATCTACATTAAAAAGGGAAGGTACAAGTTCTAGGATAGATGAAATAGTTAATCTTATTGTTGAAAAATTTGATAGCGACCTAAGAGATGAAGAATACCATATGACTTATAAATCTTATACCACATTAGAGAACAAAAAATTTCAAGAATTCCAAATAATCACCTCTACTATTGTGTTAAGAATGAAGAAGGTTGAAAAGACCAAGAAGAAATTAAAGGATCAAGTTGCAAAAGTCCAATCATATATCAAGTAACTAGTTCATTCCTTACAAATAGTAGCTAGGTCTATTAATCCTATAATCATCATCTCTTATGTAGAGGCATCATCTTTAGAGAAAATGAAATGTATTGATAAAGTAACAAAGGATTGAAATAATGAGATGAGTGATAAAGGATGTAAAATGATAGTTGAAGCTACTAATTCTTGCATAAATTCAAGCCTTTGAATAAAAAAATATTAATTAACTAAGGATTTCCAAGAGGAATAAGAGATAAATGATCAAAATCTTCTTCACTTGACTATCATTATAGATTTAAATGCTCAAGTGTTGATTAAGGAGAAAGTTTTAAATTAGGAAACTTTTAAATAGTCTAAAATATAGATAGAAATCATCAATTTTAGAAATGACTTGATTGTAAAATATATGTAAATGATCAAAAAAATCTCATTTTGAATTTATGGAAACGGGGAAGAAATAAAGGGAAAGCCTACAATTGAAGGCATTCCTAATGCAAAATAAAAATTCTTGATTTTTTTTAGAGTTCAAGCATTCTACTTTACCCTATTTTGTTTTAAAGTTCACATTTTACATGATACGATTCAAAATAGGCATTAAGCCTTGCAATTTGTGTGATTTTCATGTATTTTTATAAGCTGTTAAATTTTATTCCTTTAATAGGAATGCAATCAACAACTTGAGAGGGACTATTAATAACAAACCAAGATACAGGATGAAGAACATCATTCTTAGCCTCTTTAGAATCCTCAAATGAAAATAAGATAGAACATCAATGCCATCCACAAGAAAATTAGAACTAATATTCTTCCAAACAACCTTCAAAATAGAAGTATCCACATGGTGCTCAAAACAAAGAGCAATATTCAAATATTATGATCATCACTGCCAATAATCACATCTTTCTACTAGTGTCAACTATCATTATCAAAGGATAACTAATTAAAGATACCTTATGTGTGAGGGTTGAGGTTACTAAGAGCTTTGGAATCATCATCAATAAACTTTGTTGTCTTTCCTATTTTTATGCAACTATAACCCCACATTATTGACCACTATAATAAATTTAACTTTCTTGAAAGGCTAGTGAGCAAATGATTCTTGTCTTGAGAAACATGATTATTCCTAGCAATCCATAAAAACTATAGAATCTCAATAGAATTTTTTTCAAAGGAATTATTTAAATGTGGAGAACTAACTATTTTCCCAAATAAAATATCAAACAAATTGACTTCTTATTTGCACTTCTATTCCAAAAAGGATGAAAGAAATTTTAGAAAATATTAGCTCATGGACACTAAAAGAATACACCAAACATGTCCATAGACTAAACAAGATTTAAAATCCTTACTTAAAATGAAGATGCACACGCTTATTTTTTTAACAAAAAACATCCACTTAAGAAAAATGCTTCTTAGGCTCAATGTTACTAAACCATAGAATAAGATCTTTTCTATCACATAGGTATATTAGAATTAAATTAAAAGGTCTCTTAAGGATTAAAGGTTTTGTTAACTAAAATATAGTTCGTATACTTGATAGATTTACAAGAACTAGCTTTAGATGAACACGCCCTAGTAAAAGCAAGAAGGTAACTCTTACCATTCACTAACCAACACATTGAAGACCTCCTAACCCTTTAAAAGTCCTTAATAAATCACCAAGCCTTTCACGATGGACCCAAAAATAGTAGATCCAAAAGACTTAATATCAAACTTACTAAATAGAATTTCTTCATAATAGAGACTAGATCAATTTTAACTTTGCTTAGGGATAAGATTTAAAAACCCACTTAATATAAAAGAAACAACATAAAAAATAATGTTTTTTAAATCCCAAGATTGCATAAAATTTTCAATTTCCCTTATTATGTAACCAAAAAATATTATAAGCTTATTTAATTGGCTAACCTTAAATGTGCCCAACAAACATAAAGAGAAATATATTGTTTAAAAAGAAAAGAATTTACACAATTAAAATTGGCTCTAGCCAAAGAAAAAGAACACAATTTTAAAATCCATAAACTAATTCTACTTGTTTAAGAGGGATTAAGTGAAAAAAGGACCTTAAAATATCCTACAATCACATTAATACTAAAGCAACTCCAAACTTATTCTTTTTTTTAATTGCAACCTTAAATTCAAAAGTCAAACAATAAATATAAATATGAAATGTCTTTTATAAATATAAAGTGCAACCTTTACATGTTAAGTAATGAATTATAATAAATTAATATATAAATTAAGTCCCCATATTTATTTTAAACATTTGATGGATGTTATTCTTTACTTGCTTTTTCAATTTTGCATGTTTTGGTGGAGTTATTATTGGGAGGAGAATATAATGGTGAACTATATGTTTTAAGTAAATTTGTATCATTGTAGTATTTAAAAATATTTAAATAATCTCTTTGTTGATGTATTGTTTACTTTGACATGCACCATCATATAAGTTCACATGTACATCAATATGGGAGAAAAATTGAATGATATATCTAATGCCCTTTTTCATTATTTTTTGACACACTTTGATTGGATTGTCCTTTGTGTAATAACAAGTCTACAAGTGGCAAATGCTTGTGTGGATTATCTCATGAAATTACCCTATCATAGATAAGATCTACTAGTACAAACTTGACCTTGATTATCCATACTTGTAATTTTGAACACTTACACTTTTAAAATTCAAAATTTAAATCGTGACAACACCCTCCCATTAGTCATTGTGAGCTTACCTAGTGCATGTTTGTGTTGATTTGCATGCTATATTTTATTTAAAGACATTGATGCAACCATTTAAGATTATTAAAGATTATTAGGAGATTTATCAAAAGAGAACTTTCATTGAGAGTAATGGAATAGCACTTTATCATAACATATATCATCATGCCTTTAATCATTATTCGTAAGTCATGGAATTGGTTTAGTTAGGGGTCTAATTGGGGGGAGAAAAACCCTTGCAATTTAGCACATTCCTTAAAAGTATTAGTAAACATTATCAATCTATATTTTGGTTCATATATTAGAAGATCAAGGCAACTAGATTCTAAGCATCATTTTTTTGCTAGTTATTGTAGATAGGCTTCCTTTTTGCACACTAGTTCAATTTCAGACATGTATATGAACCAAAGATTTGTTTTGAGACATTTACTTATCATCTAAGAATCTATACGAGATAACACAAGCCTCACAATTTAGTAGATTTCATAATAGTGTTTCTAAACATTGTCAATCCATATTGAGGTGTAAATGTTAGAAGATAAAATGTGAATGAATTCCAAGAATTAATTTTTTGCTAGTTGATTCTTGCAATTATATGTTTAGGTTTGTACACCAATTCTATTTTTTAGACATATATCTAAACCAAAGCAAAAGAAAAATTAACATATTTTAAGACATACAAAATCAAACCCTAAACCTGCAACACTTTAAATAATGAACATTTATATGACCCATAACATATTTATATCATGAATTTTATCATTGAATTTTAATATAAGCATTATATGTAATTTTAATGATTCCTTTTATAAATCTTAAAGATTTATAACTAAATACAATAACATTATTAAATATTAGTAATATTCCTAAATACAGAAGCATTGTTAAATATAAGTAATATCCATTAAAATATAATAAAAATAAATAATATGTTATTAAGTATCATTAAATATACGTAGTATGTTATTAAATATGTATTTTACTAAACATAATTAATCATACCCAAATATTAAATATAAATATTAATTTTTATTTTTATTTTTAAAAAGAAGGGGAATTTTTTTTATTCAATCCAAATCGAGATACAAGGCAAAAGCCACAGGCTCAATAAAAAGGAGAACAACCAACAAACCAAACAACACTACATAGTCCTATCTTCCAATAAAACTCTCTCCAAAATCCCCAGATAATCAGAAGGTAACTCATCCCTACCACTGATATCCCAACCATCCCCTTTCTCCGAGGCCCACTTCGCCAAGCAGTCAGCCACGCTATTCCATTCTCTAGGGATGTGACAGAAAGAGATAGATTCCAAGGAACCGCATACACTTAAAATATGTCTGACCATCGAAGCTAAATGCCAACTAACACCATCCAACCTCTAGTTGTTCAACATATCCACAACAATCTGAGAGTCAAACTCACAGATAATCCTCCTCCAACCAAGAGAGCAACCCTGCTTAACAACAATCTTAATAGAAAGGGCCTCCATCAGGTTATTAGAGTAATGCCCTTTGTAGACAGAGAAGCAAAAAACATCACCATCTTTACTTCTACCAATACCCCCAATACCAGCATGCCCAGGATTCCCACGAGAAGATCCATCCGTATTAATCTTCAGGACCCCATCTAAAGGAGGCACCCACTTCCCATCACGACAGACCCATTTCTTGACATGATGGGGCATAATACCAGCAGTGCAACCCCTACTATTAACACCCAGGCTCAAATCCTGCACAACCGCAACATCCCCAGGATCAATACTTTCAGACATATCACATTTAGCATAAATAGTCCCCTGAAACCTATCGATAATCTTCGTCCACAGTTGACCACTATCTAATATGGAATCACAAAAAACTCTATGGTTCCTTTCCAGCCAAAGGTTTTAAAGAATGAAAATAGGCCCAATGATCTAGGCCACCTGAAGAAAAGGAGTCTTCGTAGGAGGCCTGCCCAAGCTCTCCCAAAATTCAATAAGAGAGGAAGCATGAATGCAACCATGATACCAAGCCTCCCACCATCTGTGCCAAATCTCATGAGAAAAGGGGCAGTGAAAGAACAAGTGGGAAGAACATTCTTCACTGCACAAACAAAGAAAACAAATGGAAGGTCCTTGAAACCCCTGTTTGCGAAGATTCTCCCAAGTGAGACATTTCCTATGGGAAACCAACCATAAAAAGAAGTTACACTTGGGCCAAGAAAATTTGTTCCAAACCTTCCTCCACCAGGGCACCTCAGCAGGACCATGTAAATTCCTATCAAGCACAACATAGCCTTGAGCAACAGTATAATTACCTTTTGGGCTAGGACTCTAAGCCAACTTGTCCCTCTCATTCAGAGAGTTGCAAAGCCTTCCCTCCAAGACCTTACACAAAGCAACACGATCCTCATCAGAACCACCCATAGGCCACTCCTGCGGATCCTTCCAGCAAGACACCTCCAATTGACCAATACGCTTAACTATTTTACAATGCTCCACCTTAATCCAACCAACATCAGAGAACATATGGCAAAGAGGCAGAAGCTGAGGGAAACTAGAGAGAATGGGAGGGTGACCATCCCAAGAGTCCAGCCAAAGTAGAGCATCAGAGCCATTATTACAGATCCAGAAGAGACCATTCCTAACAAGCTGAGCTCCCTTCTTAAGAGTAACCCAAATGCAAGAACCTTTTCCCAACAAAGCAATCCGTGACACATCTTGGCTCTCAACACCAGGAACATACTTGAAAGCAAGAATCTTGGCCCAATCCTGATCCTGGTTGTTGCACCATCTCCAGTACAGCTTAGCTGCCAAAGCCGTAACCACAAGAGCCATAGACCTAAGGCCAAGGCCCCCAGCATGCTTTGGCCTACAGACAGACTCCCACTTGACTTAACTCCACTTTGAGGAAAGAAGGTTACCCAACCAAAGGAATTTCCGGGAAAGAGCATCAAAATCCCTCACAAAGGAGGCAGGAGGAATCTGCACACAACACCTATAAATAGGGAGAGACTGCACCACAGCTTTTAGGAGAATCACTCTACCAGTAGAAGAGAGCCATCTGTAAGTCCAATGACTAACCTTACTCTGGAACTTATCCAAAATCCCCTGCCAAAAATCCCTACGCTGAGGTCCCAGAGCCAAAGGATTATATTCTCTCAATGATTCAAGCAAGCATGAAGTGATGAAAAACGGAGGATCATGATCTAATTTGTGCTTGGCCTCATGTCCTTATAGATTGGTAAGCCCAAACAATTGGCAGGTCATAGTATTTGGTGATTGCTATCTCACAACGGAAGATGGTGGTTTGAATGAGATCGAAAAAGAACAAGTTGCTTATCTTTTCTATAAGTGTGATGTTGATGCTTAATAGGCTATAATGAAAGTTATAGGTGAGGATTTCTGAGTGGGTGGCTATGCACATGATGGCTTTGTTTACAAACGCTTCTTCTCCATCTACACAAAGGTATTGGGTTATATATTTATGTGGGGGTTTCGTATAGCACAAGGGATAGTTTGCAATGTGTGTTTAAATGTAGTCATGGAGGCAATTGATAAGAGGGAATGCGATTATCTCTAATGGGAATGTTGGTCTTTTTTTCTAATGTTATAGATATGAACACAAAGAAAAAGAAGATTAAATCGTAGAAGGCTTGGAACGTGTACAAGAAGGGATTTGAATTAAAAAATAACATCAACGACTTCATTTCTTTCTTGGCAGCCAACCCTGATGTGTTGTCTCGAGCAAGTATAGTTAGGTTGTTGGACATTGTTGATGGTGTGGGTTATCTATATCACAAACTTTGACACTTTTGCATCTGATGTAATGGTTTTTCTCTTGAGTAATATATAGGGAGCTACCCCCTCTCATAATATAACATATATTAATATAAATATTAATATTATTATAATTATAATATTAATATATATAATATTATAATAAATATAATATTAATATAATATATGAATAAATTATATTAAATATATTGTATATATTAATATATCATATATAATAATATAAAATATATATAAATATTTTTATTAATATTATAACATTTTAAATTTAATATATATTAATTTTGATATATTAATATTTTTGGTTTTAATAAACGGATATATGTTTTGCTTCGGTATTGCTTTGGTATTTGGCTTGGGGGCGACCAACCTAAAAATTCAATGTTTGGGACGTGTTTACAGAGGTTGCAAGAGTTTTTCAAACTATACCCTTCATGTTGATGGCATTTTTTCATCTAATTTTGATGAAATGAAAAGGGTTTGTTTAGAAATTTGACATTATTCTACTAGAAAGCTAAGTCTTAAGCTCTCTAATCATCACCTTGTTGTTACCCATACACATGTCATCAACATACAAGAAAATGATTAGAATTTGATCATCAATAACCTTAATGTAAACATAATGATCCTCCTCACTCCTAAAAAAAAACAAATTAAATGAAAATGCATCAAACTTCTGGTACATCTTGGGTGACTGTTTCAAACCATATAAAGATCTCTTTAACCTGCAAACCAAGTTTTCTTCCTTTCACAACAAAACCATCAGGTTGTCACATATAAATTTCCTCCTTAAGATCCCCATGTAAGAAATCAATTTTAACATCCATTTGATCTATGTCATAATCATAAGAAACAAAATTAGATAATAGGAATCTAATAGAAGTTAACTTAGCAACAAGAGAGAAAATTTTACTAAAATCAACTCCCTCTCTCTAGGAGTAGCCCTTGGCTAGCAATTTGGCCTTGTACCACTCCAATCGACCATCTGCTCCAAATTTATTTTTAAATACCCACTTGCAACAAAGAAGATTCCTTCCTTTGGAAAAACTCACAAGATCCCAAGTATCGCAACTATACAAAGTCATCATCTCCTCCTACATGGCCTGCATCCAAGCCTCAGTTTCTTCTAAAGAAAGAGCCTCCCTACAGGATCTAGGTTCATTGTCAGTACTTAACAAAGAAAATACAAAATGAAAATTGGATGGGCTATACCTATCAACTGGTCTTTGTTGTCTTGTAGATCTTCTCAAAGTAGGAGTAAGGGGTTATTGTTGCTCTTCTTCTTCCACATGCTCATCTTGCACATCATTTGAACTCTCTAAACCCTCTTGTTCTTCTCCATCCTCTAATCCATTTGTTTGTACTTCCACATGTGCATCTTCCTTCTTTTCAATCTTTGTTTCAAAGTGCACTGCTTTTTTCTTATCTTTCTCCTTTGGTTGTTCTTCACTTGAGTAATTTCTAAACTCTCTGAAAATGATATCTCTAGAGAAAACCATTTTATGGGTTAGTGTATTCTAAATCTTATAACCTTTTACATTCTCATTGTAATCAATAAAGATGCATTTCTATGCTTTTGGATCCAATTTAGAATGCTTCTCTTTTGAGAAAGGCCTCACAACCAAAGACCCTTAAATGTGAAACAAAAGGCTTGGACTACCTATCCACACTCCATAAGGATTTTTATCAACAAGAGTTGAACAAGGATATCTATTAACCAAATAACATGTAGTGCTTACAACTTTTTCCCAAGAGCATCTATCAAGGATATCTATTAACCAAATAAAATGTATGCACCTCAAATGTGCATCACCAAATAGGTTGGCACCGAATAATTTTTCCATGTAAAGAAGTGAGGGTAGACCATGCCACAACTTGAATATGACCCAAATCTACACCGACACACTTCTCAACACTTCCACAAACAACAATCATCCTCTGTAATTAGTGCTAGCACGCCAAGTCAACCAAACTCGCACTAACACTAATAAGCGACCACAAACATGCCTCTCCAGGTCCATAAATGTCTCATGGACCACACAAAAACACTCCACAACATCCAAGAATATTCTACATCATCATAATATTCACCATTACTACAACAACCACCTAAAACTGAAGAATAATCTCATTTTATGTAACCAGACACAAGTTGGCACAGACATCCCACAAACATCCAACTCACTAACCAACTTTGTGAAACACCTCAGCACCTAAAACTTCAAGGGAATTTAGATACAGACAATATAAGCATGTTCTTAAATCCACAAGACAAGAACCGTCACTACGAAGAAATGAAAAGCAATCTCATTTCTCCCAAACACCTTGAATCACAAAAAGACATATTGTCAAGCATATCTTCCACTGCAGTATGGTCCAGAACATGAAACTCTGGATATAGCACCTCTAAAAACCTTTGATCATCACATCCAAACAACGCAAGCATATCTTCAACCATGAAGAAATGTGGAGAAAAACACTAAACACACCTCTATCACACTGTACTCTCTTTTATTCAAATTTTCTCAAAAGCACTTGGAAACTAAGTGAACCAACTTCATCGGAAACACTGTTGACACCTCTACAACATGTCTAAAACACTTCTCATCAACTATATAGCACATCCAACAATCTCCCCAAACACACACAAGTCAAGATTCCAACAATTTCTACAACTATACTGAAGTGAGACATCAATGACAACACCAACAACATTGTGTTGACATCAATACCAACAACTTCAAGCTTCCAAGAACTCCAATGCTAGGGGTTGACATAAATGACAACACCCAAACAACTCAAGCTTCCAAAACACCATTCCATTTTCCTTCCCTTTCTATTTTACAACAAGGTCATGTTTTCCCCACTTTTCAACAATTCTAAAGTCTTATGCCATTCAATCCATCTACCCTAATGGTGCATTCTCCACTACCCCCAAGAGCCCTAATGGTTCTTTCATAACAATTTGCCTTCCCTAATGGGCTCTCACAAGGCTCAATTTTTGTAGTTGGTTTCACATAATCATCAAGAGATCTACATTAGCAAATGACCATCGTACACCAAGTCTATGAGGTCAAATTGGAGAATTGGGGGGAAAATTAGAGTAGATCTCTCACATACACAAGGATAAAGTCCTTGCACGATCCTATGAAACAAGAATTGATGATAGCCCATATGATTCCTATTATTGATAAACCACAAAGACTCATGGATCTCGAAGGCTATTCAGTGCATGCAATAGGGATGAGTTTTGCTCTAGAGGATCAAATAGAATTTAAGAAACTCAAAGGTCATTCACTATAGACTCCATCAAGCTAAGCAAGATGCTAGAGAAAATAGAATTAGAACTTCAAAGGACAAAGGATACCATTAACTAGTTGCAGACCCAAGCTAAGGCACAAGATGAAAAAATCCAAAGGCTGAGTGTTGGACTCCATAAAAGAGTTCCAATTGGTAGCTTAAAGGTGGAACAATCCAAAATAGATACCTTAGAGTCCGAGGTACAAAAATCCAATCTAACTTTAGAGGACTACAAGAAAAAAATGGAGAGATCCAAAGAGCAAGAGAAAAAAAGAGTTACAAATACAATGCAACTTTAAAAGAGACTTACAAAGTTAATGAACTTTGCTATAGGAGGAGCTTCAATCCAAGGACTAATTATTAAATCAATTGCAAAGAGAAATAAAGGAAAACAGTTCAACCTATAGGATATTACAAATGGTCAAAGGGTTGTGAGTATCCTACAAGAATATAATTACATCAAATGCAATTGAACTCAAGTTGGCCTTAAAGTTCATATACAATGCTCAAACACTAAATACTTAGGTCAAGACCAAGATTGATCAAACTCTATTGGCACTTTCCTTGGAAGTCTCCCAAGCCAAGGCCTTGGTTGAGAAATTGTATAATGCATCAAATGAGATCCTTCTCTTCATGAGAGTTGAAACAAAAGAGCCTCAACTCTTAAGGTAAATGAGCTTTTGAGCTGAAATAAGGGTGCTCTGAAATGCAAAGCTCAATTGGCAACTTGAGAGCAAGTTGTGATAGAAATGAATGCATTGAAAAATTGGTTGAGCAAAGACTCCCTTCACCATTTCTTGATGATAACAATGTATTGACTAAAGAAGAAGTTGAAGTAATGATTGTGAGTAAAAGGGAAGACTACACATCTTTTTAAGCTGGAGACAAACACCAAGCATTGCAAAAGTGGAATCGGTTATTTTTCCTTTGTCACAATTAGAGTTTTAGTTGAAAGCAGTGGTAGAGAAATTGAAAGGGATTAAGCACAAGGAAATCATTGATTTGGACAAGCCTTTTGAAGGTTTGAAGTGAAAAGGATATCCCATGGATTTCAAGTGGGTGCCATTGTAAGCTGTTGTAGACAAGTTTTAGTTTTTCTTTCTTTATTTTCATAATTTTGAATTTTTAATGTCTCCTTCACCCATGAGGATGACTGGGTTCCTTCTTTGCAAGCAAAGAACCCGTCAAACGTCACCAAGAAGTATAGGGACTTGCTCTCCATTTTGTTTTGAATCAAAAGACAAGTGACAATTGGTTTAGATTTCAATTTTGTGATAGGTAGTAAATTTTGATGATGGATATTGCCATGCATAAATATTTCGCAACGTTTATTTATTGTTAGTTTGACAAGCTTAAAAGTTATGCCATTTTCCAATTCATCTAAGTCATCAACAAGTGGGCCCTCCATAAGTCAAAGGAAATCAATTCATGGTGGCTTTCCCATGATACATATTAGCTTGGAACACAATTTCAAAGATTTCAGTTTAACAGTTTCCTTGTGTTGTGCCATTAGCTAAGATATGTGTTACATGGCATTCGAATTTAATCCTGACTTTTGATTATCATATAAGGTTGAAAAGAAGATCAACATCATGATATACATGCGGTACCTTATCACATATCCAAATTTATGTTAGTTTGAAACATCCTTTCCACAGTGATAGTGGTTGTATAATGCCAAGTTGGAGGCAATGGGTCCCATTTTCTTGATGAGAGATTAAGAGTTCCAAGCTATCAATCATAGTAAAAATATTCTAACGGTTTTGCATCACCTAGATCTTACATCATAGTAAAAAATGTGAGGTGATGTGTCATTAGATTAATCTAAATGAGTCAACAAACCTGTGGACCTTATGATAAAAGCAATGAAGGACATGTGGCACTTTGGCACTCCTCCAGAATACTTCAATTAGGTCACAATCTCCAAGTTACATCATTAGCTCAAACATAGTGATTTGGCTCATGTGGTGAATAGAGGGTATTGGTCTTCATGCATTTCAAAGGGAAAAAAAATTGTATTTTAAAAGATACAAATCTATGAGTAATGTGGAAGTGGAAAGTGTTGAAAATGAAGAGGATCCTAAGACCACTCAAAGGAAGGGGAAATTAAAACCAAACACCCCTTGAACCCAATGAAAAAAAAAGCTAAAAGAAAGAAGAAATTTTTTGGGTCAAAAGGCTATACTACTGGTGAAGACATAGAAGTGGAAAGTGGTGAAGATTGTGTTGAAGGTTAGGATTTGGGTCTAGAAATTGAAGATGATCTCCATGTCCCAATTGTTAATCAAGGTGAAAAAGCCAACGTTGTGAAGCCAAAGATAGTAGTTCCTTTCCCTACCATTTCAAACCTTACCCTAAATGTGGTTGAAGACTTTACTAAGTTGATTTTTATGGTCTCCAATTGGGAACAATTGGTGGATGTTTTGGGAATTGTGAGGGATGTCCCCTAATAGCATTTGATGACTAAATGGTTTTATGTTGAAATTAACCACCTAAATATTCATTTTCCTAATACGCATAAAAAAGTTGGTGGGCAAAGAAGGATCTCTCAAGATTAGGATGATACTATCCTTTAGGGGTGGGAAGATGTCCCTAAAATTAAGCAATTTGAGAAGGATCTAGAAATTTTGAGGCAAGTGGTGGCGAAGATGGAAAATGGGAAGAAAGAAATCACTGGCATTTACCACTCTTGAAAAGGATCCAAAATCTATAAATGAGAACCTTGAGAGAGTTGTGCAAGTCAACAAATGCACCATTAGAAACAATGTCATTGGTATCAAAATTTTGGTTGAAAAGCTAAAAGAGCTTCATGATGAGCAGGTCAAGTAGTATATGGAAGAAGAAAACAAAAATAACCAAGCAAAGCCAAGCACGAGGATGTGAGTTAGTAAGAAAAGGTCCTTTAAAGTTGAGAAAAAAGATCTAATGGATTTTCCCAAGCTTCAAGAGGATTTTTACAAGCAAGAAATAGAAGCTATTGAGACCTTAAAGCACCTCTAATTGGTTTGTTGTGTTTGTCCTTTTTTGTGTTTTATGTTACGTTGTTCTATTGGTTGTTCACATGAGCAATTGGTTTTTTGTTCTATGCTTTATTGTAAAGGGTTTCGAGTCCCTTCAAAACCTATTTTTCCTTTAACAAAAACTATAGTTCTCTTAAACATGCAAGTAGTCCGATTATTATTGTAACTCTAGTTAAACCATGTAGACTACAAGCCACTAATATAAAAGCAACATATCAAATCAAATCAAATTGGGGAGATTTAACAAACATCTAGCCTTGGTGGCTGCTTCTCAAAACCGATTGAATATTTGACTATGCATCTTGCCTTTTGTAGTTTGTTTTCAATTCACCAATGAAGATAAAGTGACATTTTGTGTTGTAACATTTGTCTCTTAAGTTTTCTTCCTATTAGAGAACTATTGATAATACACCTATATTTATTGATTATAATGAATGATATATGTGAATGGTTTGAAATAATGTATTTATATGTTTTTGATGCCATCATTGAATATTATGATTCGAACAAGGAACATTGTACTAATTAAGTGTTAATATAAGTTTCATTATTCGACGCATTGTCATAGTATAAGTTCTTTCTCTTTTCTCTATAAAATTAAAGTTTTTTTTTTTTGAACTAACAAACAGCTGACTTCTAAAATCCTAGAGGTCATCTTGCAAGTCAAATCCCACATTTGCAAGATTTTTCAGTATTGGTGTTGGTCCCAATATATGTAATTATTAAACATCAATAGACACCACAACAATCTAATTCCAAATAATCATATGCTTTGATATTAATTGTTGGGATTAAGGAACCCTATTACAATCGACCGATATACTAGGATAAAGAAATAACTTAAGTATAGTGATCAAAGACAATTATACAAGTGTATTATCTATCTAACAATATTGAAGAAATCAAATGGCATATATGAAAACCACAAAAAAATAAAATAAATTAAAAAAAGACCAATTATTGTAGAATACCAATTATCTAACCATCCAACCAATCCATGGAATAAAAGTCACACGATTGCACCTTCACCATACCATAACATCACCAAATTGCACATTAACCATACCATAACACCACCAAATTGCACATTAACCATACCATAACACCACCAAATTACACATATCACCACATGGACAATCATTGTAGATGACTATATGCTACCACACACTAAGAATCAATAGTTAGTTGCTGACTACAATCAAAGTATACTTTTTTTATTTTTCCTATATACCCACCACTAACATCCCTAAGCTTGCGGTAATACATACAAACATCTAATCATTTCTTGCAACTAGTAGTATTTCATAACTTCCTTCTAAACATAGCTATACCTCTAGATTGTCACATGAACTCCAACTCTATCTTAAGTGCACTTGCATTGTCATTCATACTTCTAGTATCACTCAATTAAATGTCGTGGTGAGTTCTTCAAATGACTTGGACTTGCCACACATCTCCACATGCAGTATATCTCCATCCTGTACCGCAACACCTAAAACTCATTGCATTTTATAGCTGTTCAACAATTTGCAGATAAACTCTTTCTTCAAGAACTCTCCACAAGTGTGTTACACACCCAGGTCCCAACACCAATTTATGCACAATTATCCTACTTAAACATTGATTATTACATTTATAACACTCTAATATGAACAGACCTAAAACATAAAGGAAAATGACATGGACATGCAATTTTCACCATTACAAAATTATACAATATGCTCATTCACCTTGAGAATCCAACCCATCCTTTCAACAGCAAAACACGCCCATTATCAAGAGGGTCTCCCTACTATGCACACAAACTTGTTCACCATTTAGGGGAATATATGCAAGCTGAAACCACTGGAACGCCATTGCCATCATGATACAAAATCATACTAATTGGGCCTTTGTTATGGCTGTCTCCAAGATTATTTGTATGCCTGTCCTCTCCAGTTTGTGGATTTTATCTATGCATTTTCATAATTTACAATCTACTTGATACTCTATTAAGCATTATCATCCCATCCACGTGCCATGAATTGATTATTACAATATGGGTCAAACCTATAACACAACAAAAATTATAGAAAATATAAGATGGAACAAGGCAAGGATAGGCTACTAAAACAAAGGCATATGGCGAATGTCAACCCTCTTCTTGGGTTGTGCAATATCAAGAGACATTTAAGATCGCATAATGCTACTTGCTGCCCTCTTTACTCAAATCGTAGCCACTAAGTTCAACCAAAATATTTTGTAATCTAAGTAACAGATCTGCTCAGAAAATACTGATCTAATATTTCTGCAGTAGGAAGAAACAGTCTAGATGCCACCCAAAATCTCAGCTCCGGAAAATGCAAGTCAATAATCTCAGAAGGTAAATAGCCAGTCTATGAAGGCATTATTTCTTAGTTATAAAGGCCATTCAATAATTACATTTCGGCTTTACTGAGCGAATGGAGATGATGTGATATGTCCAAGATACCTTGGCTGTTGCACCTTGTCCCCTAGGATTCTTTGACAAATATTGGGCTGCTTCTTAGGATAGAATCTCCAGCACTCGTATTATTAAACACTTGCAGCAATCCCTCGATATTTGTAACTGGAGTTGTTAGGTGCATATACCTGACTTCTACAGTAAATCCACTGGGATTTGGCTCCCTTTCCACAAAAGGATTTTAGGCATTTCTTCTCTGATTCTCTGTAAAGATTGGATTCTTCCCAACCTGATGAATATTTCAAGAGGTGAAGCCTAATACGCAGACAAAATGACTAGGTAGTTGTATTTAGTCCTTTCTGTGTTACTAAAGCCTTACGTTAAGTTGGTCAATAAATCCACTGGAAATTGAAAAGGTGGTGCCTAGGATGTCATTATGGCTATGAATTACTGGATCATAGTCATTTTAACTATGCAGATTAATCTTTCTAAACTTATAATTGCAGGTGACTGCAAGAGGCATTGCCCTCACTAATCTGTTTAAGAATTAATATATATATAAAAAACTAGTTCTTAAGGTGTGACAAAAATAGTGCAACGATAAAAGAGTATAACCACTTTTTCTTGAGCTTAATACAAATAAGAGAGATTAGCAACTGTTTTCATCTCTGTGCAAGAACCTTTAAACCATAAAAATAAAAGATCAATACAACTTGCTTAAAGAAAACATAAGTGTACAGCATATAACTGTCAGAACAGAGAGAAAAACCCTCAATCATTTCTTCAAATTTACTAAAGCACAATCAGTAATAAATTTTAAATTCAAACACTATTGAACTTCATATACATACATACATATATAACCCAAGGGACTTATTGAATATTTCCTTAATGCATGCTAGACAAAAAAGTTAAAAACCATATTCTGGAATGAAGGAGAAATTTTAGATGGGAGCTGCCAAATGAATATTCACCAGAAACAAAACCACTGCAGGCCCCTCGGAGCGTTTGAAAAAATATTTGCCTTCTATTTTGCATCCTTTGAAAGTAAGCTATTATCTTTGATTGGTCGAGCATTGCAAAGTGGATCAACAGAATCACCGCGTTCAAATACTGCTGCGGCCCCCATTCCATTCCCTAACAGGAGTACCAGAAAACCAAAATTAATCAATAACAATGCAAAGGAATTGTCTCCCTTAGAATGGACTTCTGGAGCAGGTCACTGTGGGTAGTACCAAGAAAAGTTTCAAAATGTGAAAGAGGATTAATTGAATCTCCACAAATGCGACATGACCACAAGTTTAGGAGGGCATTCTCAGACCTGGCCAAGAGGTGGGGGTGGAGAGAGAACACAGGGTTTGGCTACAAATTTGCAAAACAAATAGAGAATTCATAAGAAGCTTTGTTTCTAAATGGCAAATAATATATGGTGAGTTCCTTTTCAGATATTAGTTCTTTTTGTAAATCCTTGAAAACTAAATGCTATAGGATAAAAGCTTGTAATTCATGGGACCACTTTGCTGCAAATAGCTCTGCATTTTGCTGTGCACCACCAGCTGAGATGTTTCAGGTGCCCATCTGCCCCAACCCCTCCGTGGGACTAATGCCTTATAGTTGAAAATATGAAAAACAATTTCATCAAACCCATTCAAATTGAAAATAATAGACCTACGTTCTTACCTATACACATTGAGATAACTCCAAACCTGCAGTCTTTACCACGGCGTTTCATTTCATGCAACAATGTTGCTACACAACGAGCCCCTGAATATCATGATATAAGGATTAATGTTGCAAATTTTCAGCAGAAATCTAGTAACAAACTGAACCAGTGAAATTAAGAATTTCTGTCAAAGTTTATGACATTGCATTTCTGATGCGATTAAAAAATGGTTGTGTTCGCCATTATGATGTCATAAATGCACACATGTATGCACAGGTGTACATGTTGACATGCATCTTTCTTTTCATATTAGCCAAAACTTAAAATGAACAGACTCATGAAAATTGACATTTTGATAGTAGTTTAAGTAAACCATTATTACCAATGCCATTACCCAGAAGGAAAACTGAACCAAGATAATATTTTGAATTGGATTTCTCATACAGAATCCTTTGTAGAGAACTAAGAGAACAGTTATCTTTACATTTAATTAAATCTCAAACATGTACCTGTGAATAAATACTGATCTAATTTCATAGAAAAATTTCAGCAAAAAAACATATTTCTATTACCTGTGGCTCCAAGGGGATGACCAAGAGCTATAGCTCCTCCATTAACATTCACCTTTCCAGAGTCTAGTTCCAATTTCTGGCTACAATACGTGTATTGAGAGGCAAAAGCCTGTCATAAAAATTGTGCATACATAGCAAAATAAGTTATGGTCACTGAAGGTCAATTTTCAATAAGTGAAAGTGATCAGCTACAGATTTTAATTTCCAACTTGTCATGTTTTACCTCATTTATTTCAAACAGATCAATATCACCAACTTCTAAACCAGCTGCCTTTGCTGCCGCTGGAATTGCAAAAGCTGGACCAACTCCCATAACAGCTGGGTCTACTCCAACAGCACTAAAACTCCTAGAAAAAGTATATTTCAAACCAATTAGTTTTGGATAAAGTGAAATGTGTTTCCCCCATGATGATAGTAAAGCATAATTGAATTGAAATTTCAAACCTGAAAACACCCAGAATAGGTAAACCCTTCTGCATGGCCACGGCCCTCTTCATGAGCAGTACAGCACCAGCTCCATCACTGACTTGGCTTGAATTTCCTGAAAGAGTTGCATCGAGAATCTCATGTAAGTGAAATGGATAAAAAAACTTGACATCCAATAGCCTACAATGACAGATAGTCTAAAATCTTAGCAAAGGTAATAATAATCTATGATCTATTACAATATCTGACATTTTCTATAGAAACAATAGATTAAAATTCAGGCTTACCAAAGTAACCAAACAATTGAAAAATAAACAACATACCAGCAGTCGTGCTACCACCCTTCTTGAATACAGGTCTGAGCTTTGCTAGATCAGACAAAGATGCATTGGCACGAATACCATCATCAACAGAAATTGTCACAGGCTTTTCATCTCCAGTTTTAGAATCAACAAGCTTAAACATAAAAAGGAGAACCACAACATGGATCATGTCAGTATCTTTAAATGAACACCATTTCAACCACAAGACTTTGCAGATTACAAAATACAGATCTTTCTTACTTTAGTTTCAACAGGGATTATTTCATCTTTGAACTTTCCTGCAGCTGTTGCCACTGCTGCCTTTCTATGAGATTCAACCTGAATTTCAATAATTGTTATTGCGACTCATATTCTGTCCATATTTCCTTAACTCAGTAGGTTTATATTTAATGTAAGAGGTTGTATATAAATCTAATATAAACCCTCAAAATATTTTGCATACAGCTGCCTGGTCCTGCTCTTGGCGTGAAACACCATAGTGCTCAGCCACATTTTCTGAGGTGATACCCATCGGGAGAAGACAATCTTGTGCTTGCCTATGGGTTTTAACCTATTGCAAGGCACCAAATAAACAAACATGAGTGATATGAACAGAGACATGAAATTGAAACCCTAAGAAAGATAATAGCCTTCTCTTTATAGTTTTTTTCTTTATTACCCGTGGATTAACAGAACCTTCCCAAGCCACAGAACTAACAGTCATAGACTCCAAGCCTGCACCAATACCTAAAGCACACATGGACCAAAATCAGAACCCTGTCTAAATTCAAAATCACATTTATAATACATTGGAAGAAATTAAATGTATATTACCAATGTCATAAAATCCAGATTTAATTGCAGCCACAACATCTGCAACTGCTTGAAGGCCTGAAGAGCATTGTCTGTTGACAGTCCTAACAGGTACAGTCTCTGAAGGAATGACAAAGTAAGAAACAGCATATAGGTGTCAGAGAAGCTTCCATATCTCATGACCAAATTGACTTTATGCAAAGTAGCAGCATAAACACCTGGAAATCCGGCATAGAAAGCAGCCATCCTGCACTCACTGGCCCTTTGAGAACCAGGGGCAAGAACAGTTCCCACAACAATATCACCAACTTCATTTGGACTAACTCCAGTTTTCTCAATCACTGCCTGCAGGAAGATAAACAACATCAGAGGCAAATCTCCTTGCCTTCATTGCTTAAGAACAATAAAATTAAAATTGAATTTTTAAACTGCCTATGTTTTCATATGCTGTGTCGAGTCAAATGAAGGGCATCAAGCCAGATTTTAAGATAGCACTTAATCCGGACCCTTAAAACAGGGGCAAGCAAGTCTTCAGGAAAAGTATCTTTAAAGCCTCCACGCTTAGCTTTACATATGGGGGTGCGATAGGCTCTGCAGAAATAATAACCGACACCACAGAAATCAGGTGCTGATCAGAAAATCAGCAATAGAACAAAGAAGATGAATACAAATATAACATTGTGACAAAAAACATGAATAAACTAAGATTACATACTCAAAACAGAAGAAATGTTTTCTGGATATCAGTTCTAAAGAGCTCTGGTCTGGCTTGTGTCAACTTATGGTCTGTTCTTGGTATGGCTTAGGGTTTCTTATTTGTCCCTTCTTGTTTTCCTATACCACTTGCAAGGGATAATCTTGAGGTTTCTCACATTAATTTTTCCCTTAATATCACCTTTAGAAGTGATTAAAGTTATTTAAATGGCCCTAGCCTTGCCTTCTGCAAGTGTTGTTGTGAACGGCAGCAAGGATGACACCAAGGCGAGCCCAGAAGTTTGTTCCAAAAGTTTACAATGAGTTAATGCTTTTGATTCCCCGATTGATGTTTTTTTGTGAATAAATGCCATAGACTGTTTGTAAATGGTTTCGGCTTTACAGACTGATAGCTTATTACATAAGTTGTATCTCATCAGAGCAGTCACTGATTACTTGAGTCAAGCATTCTTGGGATCCCTATGGCATCAAGTTTGCTGGGATTTGTAACCTCACCAAGGGCTTTTTCTTGTTTTCATTTAATGACACCCAACAGTTCAACATGCTCCTCAAACAGTCCAGCTGCTGGTTTATGAGAAACACTCTTCTGGTGTTATCTTGTTGGACCCAAAACTTTCAAGTCTCTGACCAAGCAGCACTGAAATTTCCTATCTGGGTAGAACTTCCAAGTTCTCCAGTTCCTCTACGGGCTTTCCTGGAAAAGATTATACAGCCATTGGTGCATTTAATTTCTCATTAGCCTGAAATTCAACCCAGCACCACAAGCAGGTTTCTGTTGAGTGGACCTCACCTAACGTTAAAGAATCTCTAGAGATTCAGGCAAGTATCTGGCATTTTACAGAGAAGATTGCCTTCATAAATCTTACAATTGTCTGTCCATGCTTCATGCAGCTCCCAAAGTTGCATTTGACATAACAGCTTGCCAACTAAGGAGGCAAGTCAGAGCACCATAGGTGGTAAGAAAGCCCTCCACCACCAAACCAGCGAGCCAGACCCTGTGATAAAAAACTCAGCACTATCCTTGTAAAACTGATTGGATTCTTCTTGCCAAGGCCTCAACTCTTGGCCAATCATCTCAATTGGTTTCGGCTACTAGCCACCACCCGTCCATTGGGACATCCGGTGATGTGTTTTCATTGACATAGCGCAGAATAAAGTTGCCAATGGCTTCCTATTCTCTCTTGATCAAAGTATTCCGCGCTAAGATTGCCAGAAAGTTCGTGCGTTCAACTCCAAGGTTCTTTAAGTGCGAATAGGCTCAGTTTGGCTCGATGTGATTTTCTGGTATTTCAAGGGGACTTACGGAATTGTTCGACAGCGGAGAAAGGAATTCAAATGCTCGAAAGATGTATCTATGAAGTGCAGGTTTCCTATTCTAACCAAAAGTACTGAATTGAAATGATGCAGGTTTAAGAAGACTCTAATCTACTCTAAGGCGTGAGATATGGGCTCAACTTCAGCAAACTTCTAACCGAACTTCGCTTTGCCTCGCATCGGACAGCTTCCACGAAGTCGGTGCAATCTTCAAGGGAGATGACTAAAGATGTTCAAACCACCACTTGACATGAAGATACCATCACAACGACGCATACCATCATTCAAACTGTGATTGAAGTTAGGCCCAAACGCTTCCAGTTGACCACACAAGGTGCATTCACCGTCAGCAAATACACTAGTGGTATGGATAGACGAAGTTGCTTAGATCAAACACCACATTTCACAGCTAACATCTACTACATGCATGAAATGAAACTTATTCTACTTTATGCTACTTGAAGTAGAAGGGATGAAGAAACCTCGCTAGCTATCCACAACAAAGATGAATTTCACCATCAATGAAAGATCTTTTATTATGAAAGTTTTACACGACAATTTCTTACAAAAGTTTTCAAAGGAAAACTTTCCTTCTCCTCCAACTACACTATCAATCTACTTCTAAGTTATTTCTCTATTCTAACTTCTATTCTAATTCTACTGTCTCATGCTAAGCTCTACTGAAGTACAAATGAGGGGGACTCCCCCTTTATATAGCTGGCCAAGTCCAACGGACGGCTCAGATTACAATCGGCTGGATGGCCCAGATCGTGCCACCTCAGCCCTAAACATGATTTGCCCTAAAAACCGCCACAAAGGAGAGTGGGGTAATAAATGCGTCATTAATGGCCACCACCCTTCTAGAAGATTCCCGTCTACGGACGCGTTCACACTGTTCTTGATCTTCGTACTCGGCCAATTCTGATGATCGCTTGGAGGAGGGTAAAAGAGACTTTAAGATTGCCACCTCGAATAAATAGAATTTGGTAGAATCTGGAGTCCGACCACTCTTGATTTTCTCCTTGACCCTTGCTCGAACTTCCATTCTTGAATTTGAAGGACTTCTAAGTCTTGGACTAGATCATTTCCGCTTGCCATGGGTGCACATTGGATTCTTGAGGAGAAACTCCAACACTTAGCCATTTCTTGCAACTTTCCTTCAAAACTTTATCTTCCTCCGAAGGTCGTAATATCATCGTGCTTCACCACCTCCAAACATCGTGCTCTGGCCTCGACGTTCCTCCTGCAAAACAAGCGAGGAGAAGAGTATTAGAACACTTCATAACACAAATTCACCTTACTTACCCGATTTTTCTCGCTTTGATCTTCAAGGGCTCATCGTTTTTCCTTTGCCAACTTCACGTTCAAATTCTTCGTGCCTTAGCCAAATTTTCAACCCATCCTGCATTCTGCCTGGCGCACTTCACTCTGATATTTCATTCAACTTTGGCTTGAGAAGAAATTCTTTCATCTGGAATTTGATCAAAAATCATCTAGGCGATCGCCTTCACATTCATCTGCCAAGGCGTTTTATCTTCAACAGCATCATTTATTCCTTGCCTTAGAAAAATTTTCAAATTTCCCTTAGGAAATTCATCAACCTGGCGCCCATCAAAAATATTCACCCTAAAGGCCTCAACAAAGTGCAGAAGACTTCAAAATCCATTCCTGATCGACAATCATCAATACCCAGAAGAAAATTTCCTTCAGAACGTGCCAGACCCATGGGTGTACAACGAACGGGTTCATTTAATTTTTTTTTTTAATTTGGAACCTTAGAAAAATAATTTCTCATCAAATTTAATCCATTTCATCATCTGTGAACATTTCTTTGTGCTCTGACTTGAAAATCTTTTTCGACCCCGTGAAGTTAGCATTATCGGACTCCTCACCTGGCAATTTATTCATGTCTTAAGAAATTTCATCATCTTCCACGTCTAGGAGTAATTTCCTAAGGAAGAAAATACTTTGCCTTAGAAAATTTTCAAATCATTTAGCATTTTGAAAATTTTTCCTTAGGAAATTTTATTCATTTTCAATCCTTCTTGTGGTGAAAAAATCTTTTATTAATTCGCTCGGAAAATTTTAATGCCTTGATCACACTTGTATGTCAACGCCCAACACCATTCTCCATCCTTGGACGTTCTCAGAGCCCTCAGAAGTGAAGGGCGCACTTGGGCCATCAAGCCTTCAGTTTTAACACTTTAAGCACAAAGGCACATTTCACAGGGGCTACTTCAAGTTTCAATCATTCGAATCTTTTCAATTCACCTCCTACAGATCAAGGCGCATATAGGGGGTTTGGCTTCAAGTTTTATTCTTATCTTTGCTTAGGGCGCATTTTGGAGTCTCCACTTTCAATTTTGTCACTTGGGCGCATTTACTACTAGCAACTTTCAATTTAAGTGACTTGGGCGCATTTACTACTAGCAACTTTCAATTTAAGTGACTTGGGCGCATTTGACAGGTGCAACTTCCATTTTGTAGAACTTAGAAAAAATTCCAGCTTCATCTTTTGACCAAGGCGCATTTGAGTGCTGGAGCTTTCACTTTTAGGAAGGGCGCAAATGATGGGTCCTACTTCCAATTTGAAACACTTGGGCAAAATTCTCATCATTCCAACCTTCTTGGGCGCATTTGACCTTAACAACTTCAAGTTTTACCCAAAGGCGCATATGGCATGTCTAGCTTTCATTTTGACACTTAGAAAATTTTTTGGACTCCACCTCCTCCTAAGGGCGCATTTCACCCCCTGAGGTTTCATTTTTGAACACTTAGAAAACTTTTCAAGCTCTCCCTTTAAGGGCGCATTTGGGGGTCCTTACTTCCATTTTCAAAACACTTAGAAATTTTTTAGCCCCTCTTATTCTTAGCTAAGGTGCATTTGAGACCTCTTACCTCCAATTTCCCCTACGTAGAAAAATTTCTTCACTCCAAGCAAGCTGGGCGCATTTAGCCAGGGCTACTTCCAGTTTTAAACACTTAGAAATTTTTTAGCCCCTCTTAAAGTTCAAGGGCGCATTTTACCAGTGGAGCTTCCAGTTTGTGGCTTGGGCGCATTTAGACTATGCTACTTTCAATTTCCGAAACTTAGAACATTTTGAAGTCTCCTCCAATGTTGGGCGCATTTCACCCCTTCTACTCCAAGTTTTATGCCTTAGAACATTTCTTGGTCCTCTTCTCCAGTCTGGGCGCAAATGGAAGGGTCTCCTTCAAATTTCACAAAGTTAGAAGATTTTCCAAACTCCTTTCACTTCAAGGGCGCATCCAGAGGTAGCTACTTCCATTTTGCCACTCAAAAACCCTTTCCATCTCCTCTCCTAAGCTGGGCGCATTTGGAGGGTGGTACTTCCAATTTCGTACACTTAGAAAAAATTTCAATGCCACTTTCCCTCCAAGGGCGCATTTGACCCCCTGAGCATCAAGCTTTAAGCACTTAGAAGAATTTTCCATGCTCCTTCCTCCAGACTAAGGTGCATTTCAGCCTATGAGAGCTTCCATTTTTCAACTTGGAATATTTCAAGGGTCCACTCATGAGTCAAGGCGCAAATGAGGCAGGGAGCTTCAAGTTTGTGTGCCTTAGATAAATTTCAAGTGCCTTCTCTTCATCTTGGGCGCATTTGGAGGGTCAAGCCTTCATTTTTCAAACACTTCAAGAATTCTGATCCGTCTTTGGCCTTTTAAAGCAAGTTTTGATGCTGGACCTGAAAAATTATCAAACTTGGTGGATTTCTTGTCCTTTGCCGGATTTAGGGTGACCTTCTCCTACTAACCCTAATTTGCTATTTTTAGAAAGTTTGCCAATTTTTTGCATTCTAAGCCAATTCCAAGCTCCAAAAACGTTGGATTCTGCCTTGTTCTGAACCTCGGGAAGTGGTTGAGCTGTCGGGCCCTGATACCTGCATGCCCCTGCTATTTTTAGTAACCTGCTAAAAATAGAAACTTCTCAAAAAGTCTTCAAATTTTGCGTGTTGATTGCTCGAAGCATGGTGGTCGTCACTGGATGCTGCTTCTGCGTGAATGTCGGGTCTCGCCCTTGATTTTAGGAAACCCTAACTGACCTGCTAAAAATAGCAACTGCTTGATTCTTCATTCTCTGTAACTCTGTTTGATTTGAAATTCGCGCCATAGGGTCTTCATCACATGTTTAACCTGTTTATACTGAGACTTGACTTTGACCTGCTATTTATAGCTGCTACTGAAGTGACTTACTATTTATAGTAAGTGCCCTTCCAGGCTCTTTGTTCGCTCGCTTTGGAAATTTTAAGACAAGGTGCCCGCCGCTGGTGGACTTGCCTCGTATGCCGATGCCGGTGATCAACTTTCTATTTATAGCCCCCGCCCAAAAACACCTTACTAAAAATAGCGTGCTCCTTCGATTGCTTTCAAATTTTGCCGCCAGCCTTCTCGAAAAGGATGCCGACATCATGATGGGTAATTTCAGCCAATACTTTGACCGGCCTCGGCTTTAGCTCAGCCTAAACCCCTCGATTTATGCGTGCATTGCCCGATGAGCCCGCTTTGATAAGTTGTTTCAGCTTGCATGATGACGCTTTGCGCTCGAAAAGTTGAGTAGTCGCTTCAAGTGACACCTCGCTAAAAATAGAAAGCGTTTGAAAAGTGATCAACCGGCCGTACGATGATCTTGCATGTCATACCGCCTCAAAAATCTTGAAAACCTGTAAAAACCTTAAAATTTTCAACATGCACGCGACCGGCTAAAATAGTAAGTTCCTGAAAAGTGGTCAGCTCCATTTGCATGTTACACTGTTGCAAAGCTCTTGGAAAACCCAGAAAGAAAATGCCGACATGCGCTAAAAATGTCTGCATGCAAACCCTGATATTGGCCTCCGAAGGCCGAATGCTGAAAGTCATCATTATGCTTTGCATGTCATATCACTGTGAAGGTCTCGAAAAACCCAGAAGGAATCTCCGGACATGCATCAGAAACTGTAGCATCTAGACCTTGAAATTTGCTCTGGAAGTTGTACTGCTAAAAATAGCAGGTTGTCCGTTTTTGCTCAAAAATTGTCAAAAGTGAACTTGAAGCGCTCAGAATGTCGTGTAACTGTCGGAATTTCAAGAATGCTGACGAATCGCCGGTAATTGCACACTTACTAAAAATAGTAAGTACCTCAGAATCGGATGAAAACTTGTCAAAAGCCTGCTGGAAGCATACTAGCATCAGTGTTAGGCTCAATTTGCAATTTATTCACCTCATTTGACTTCAGGTTGGCCGGAAAATTCAAAACCCTAATTTCTAGACTTAGCCAAAATCTTACATTTAAGCTCACAGACGGGTACAATCCCGGGAAGACAGACAGTAGAAAAGAGAGACAACGGCAAAACGAACGAAAAGCAAAGCCAAAATTAGGGGGTCCCCATTTGCAATGGGGCGATGTGTGAAAAAAACGTCACAACAAATACTTTGTTCAAGAGAGGATAGAGTATCCATTGGGAAACTTTATTCTGTGTTGGTGCGGTCTCAAAATCCACGTCAACAGTACTCTCCTTGGCATACCAATCCACTTTTCCAAGTGGTTGTGAGTCCACCTGATCCACGAAGAATGAGGGAAGAATAACTTCCCTATCATTATCGGATAGGCCTTCCAAATCTTTTGTCATGAAAAAAACGATTTGCGGAAGTCTAAACCGGTTGTAGTTACATCTTCATACATCAAACTCATCTTCACAGTTGACCCAATATTCTTCCATGGAAGACTCGTGTGAAGAGTGTTGCTCAAGGTGTGTTGCATAAAGGCCTCTAGGATCATACAATCGTCTCTCAATGAGGTACTTAAGATTAAGTCTCACTGTCTCTTAGCCCATGACTTTGGCATCAGCTACTATCTTACACCTGTAAAGTCCCATCTGGAAAGGAAAGCTCGCAGTCGTCTTGCATTTGAGGCTTAGATGAGAATGAACTTCGGCCAACTGTCGTGAGAACTCCACAAAGACTACCCTATCTGAAGGGTAGCGTGGTAACATGGCAGGATGACTATTGTATCTATATACGCATATATAGGTGAAGGTGGGGAATTGGATGAACCAATCTGCCCATTCCACCATTGCCTCCTTGGCTGTTGGTGATATACATATATGCATCTCATGGTCGAGGTCCCTTACGGTGTGCTTTATGGAGAGATCATTTATCCGCTTAAAATGTTATTTTGCTTGTGTAAACTCAAGTAGTGGAAAATGTTCATGGACCTTCTTCACACCTAAGGTTCCCACAGTGTTTAATGCTTTGATTGGCCTTGGAAGGCAATTAGGTATACAAGATATGAGCACATGTGGAACCTGTGAGCCTCTAAGAACTCGATCATTTGCTTGTGGAGTGTATCATTGATGAGAGCGGGCCAGTCGTAATGCTCTTTATTGCTTACAATTTTGGTGATGATGTAGTACATCCACGACTGAAATTGGTTCACCTCCTCCTATCCAGTGATACGGTTGAGTAGAGTTATCATCATTGCATACTCATCTCAGAACTCTCCATGCCCTACATTCTTGGGCAAGTTGGCCTTTTTGCTTTTTAGCCATTTTTCTGCCATTCTCTGTTGGCACTTATCTTTTGACACTTTGAATGCCTTTTTGCATTCTCTCACAGATATGACCACATTTTTTGGACATGGTGGAATAGCAAAACACTTTTCGACATCCTTAGGTTTAAGGCTGCAAATCACTCACCCATGCATTGAGCAAATTTCTCGTGTGGTAGGGTTGTAATGCCTAATGCAAGCAATTACAAACTCCACGCTCTGTAATGTGATGGGGATTGATGCAACCTCAAGCAATCCGGATTGCTTGATGTTCCGTAATGTGCATTGGTCTATGCCTTCCAACCTTTTTGAGTCGACCTTTGGGTGTACTTGATGCAAGTCAGTGTCTATCATTTTCTGGAAATCATGTACCAAGACCGTTTTGGTTTTATATTGCACTTGGGAGAACTGCATTCTGAAAAACTTAAAGATCAACTGTGCACACAATATTGTTCAGGTACTTTTTTGAAAACCCCTAAAAATAGCACCTGCCGAGAAGTATTTTTCCAGAAAAAATTTGACACATGGGTATTGTTCGTGCTTCAATGCTGAACAAACCCAATTCGTTTGATTTTCAAATTTGTGAATTTTTTTGAAGAATCCCTAAAAATAGGGGCATCAAGTTTGTTGTTTCTACAAAAATTCAAGTGGATTTTGTTGAAAAACTGTGTTGATCATACCCAGTTGGTCAGATCTGTGATTATCTGCTATTTTCTGGGACATGCAAGAAGATCTAAGACCAAAAAAAATAGGAAAAAGACAAGAAGATTGGAAGTTATCAACTGTCTTTCTAGAAAAATTATGCCTTTTGATGCAACCTCTGATAAATTGTCCTTCTATGCAACTGATCAAAAATATGAAGAACGGTGAAAAGCCCTCTATCAGATCTTGAAAAGACGTCTTGGAGATGAAATTGTTGTTTTTGTCTTCAACCTACAAAGAAAGATAATGAATTGTGATGCCTAGGCTTGATATATAATGATTGATGTTGAAGCAATCAAGTTTGGGCGCCAACTCATGATTGAGGAGTCTTTTTGCCTGATCTGGAGTTCCCGAGAGTGATTTTCACCAATTTGGGGACATTTTAGACATGAAAAGGTTGTCTAAATAGACAACTTCAATCAATTGAGACTCTTTTTGACTTTAGGCGTCCCTTTGAAGAGTTGAAGATATTTTCACTCTTTTTCCATGGTGAAGTGCCTCTATTTGATCCTCGATGTAGCTCCCGACCTGAATCTGATACTTCAAATTCAAGGGCGCCTTTTCCCAGCAGGGGCACTTTTGGCTTCAAACTTAGTCAATTTCTTGAGTGTTCTTCAATTCCTCCATTTTGACCCTCCGTGCTCTGATCTGAGATCACCACTGACTGATGAGTCTGATGATCTTGCTAAAACATGGGATGGATAACCAACTTAGTCCTGGAAAGGATGACTAGCTTTGTGGATTTTGAAAGTTGGTTTCAAAAGTATGGGCGCCCTTGGCCTGCAGGGGTGCCTTTGACTTTTGACTTGTTATTTTCATGTTGCAAACTTTCACGATCGGTCCTAGTTTGATCTCTGTCATTAGATGTCTGATTTGTTCGTCGTCTTTGCTGACGGTGTCATTGTTGAGATTGATCAAAACAAAGATGGTCATCTTGGAGGTCACCAAGCTTGCAGACAGCATCTGACTTCCTATTGACGGGTGTTTTATGACCGCACCAACACAGAATAAAGTTTCCAACGGTCACTCTATCCTCTCTTGATCAAAATCTCTTGCATGCTAAGATTGCGAAAGATCATGCATTCAACTCCAAGGTTCCTTTATGCAGTGGACGTAGACTCAGTTGGCTCGATGTGATTGGCTAGTATTTCAAGGGGACTTACACAATTGTTCACTCCGAGAGAAAGGGATTTTCAAGATGTGGAAGATTTATCAGTGAAGCTCAAGTTTCCTAAACTAACCAGGAAGTGCGGAATTTGAATGGCTGCAGGGATTAAAAATGCTATGATCTACTCTAGGCGCAGGACGTGGAGATTAACTCTTGCAAACTTCAACCAAGCTTTGCTTTGCCTCACCTCGGACAACTTCCACAAAACTGGTGCAATCTTCAAAGGAGTAACTAGAGGTATTCAAATCAGGATTCAACATATAGACACCATCACAACGACGCATATCAACATGCAAATCATAATCGAAGTTAGGTCCGCAATATTCCAGTTGACCACACAAGGCGAACTTACCCTCAATGAGCCCACTAGTGGTATGGATTAATGAAGCTTGCTTAATTCAACCACCACATTCCACAAATATCTATGTGCATGAATCAAAATATACTTTACTTTAAGATTCTACGTGAATCAGAAGGATAAAGAAATCTTGCTAGCTACCCACAATAAAAGATTAAACCACAAGCAATGATAACTCTTTTTATTATAGGAGTGTTCACAACAATCTCTTAGAAAGCATTCAATTGGAAAACTTTCCTCCCTCTTCCTATCAATCTATCAATCTGTGCTATCTCTCTCTATTCCTCCTCTACTCTCTATGCTATTCTCTCTATTCTATGATCCTATCTATCATCTACAAATGAGGGGGGCATGCCCCTTTTATAGTTGGCCAATTTCAACGGACGACTCAAATTCAAATACAATGAAGGGCTCAGATTAAGCCACATAATCCCTAGTCAAGATTTTGCCCTAAAAACTACCAGAAAGTGGAGGAGTGGGGTAATAAATGAGCACAAAATGCCCACTTTCTCCCTTTGACCACTATGAGCAATTAATGCCCACCATCTTCCAAAAGATTCTCATCCAGAAACGCGTTCCCATTTTCCTTCTCTCTGACTGCAAATTGGATGAATCTAGTCAACACTGCTTCAACCTCATGCACTGAAATAGGTGGAACATGGTTAAGCTGGAATTCAAGCACTGTGACCGCCTGTCCCTGCCGAATACAAGATTTTCTCCAAGCTTCCAAGGAATCTTGAGTACTCTGAATAATGTTGGAGAAGGTTGAAATGTTTTCAAAGTCCACCTGGGCAAAAGATCTCACATCTGAGAAGAAGGGCTCCAATCTGCTCATTAAGCCATCTGCAGTCACCTCCTCTGGAGTCAGCCTTTTAGCAAATAAGGCTTCAAGTGTGTTTAAGACTCCTTCTTGTATGTTTCCCATAGCCTTTCTTACTCTAACTAACTCCGCCTGCGCTGTATCAAAGAAACCTCGGCTAGTGAATGCTGAAGAATACCAACTGGGGAAATCATACCTATCACCCTCTTGAATTACTCCTGCCTCAACCAGAGTTTGCACGGGCATATGCATCAAGGCAGCCAAGCGAGGAACGGTTTTATCTTGATAAATATGGGTTTCGTTCCAAGCTTGATCAACATTTTCCTGCGCATAAGAATGCTAGAGGCTTGCTGAAAAGAATGGGCGAGATCATCCATGAATTTTTCCGCCTCCATGTGAACATTGCCAACCCACCTGCCTGCCTCTTGAGCCATCCTCTTCAAATCTTCCAAGCCGCTGACTGATTCTCTTGGAAGCTCCACTGGGAAATCAACTATTGGATTCTCCTGTCCACATGGACGTGCTAGGTGGTGCACATAACCAATCAACGTCCTATGCTCCTTCTTCAACCTTTTGTACTTTCCTTCTGTTCGGAGCAATCTATCCTTCAAAGCCTGATAGGAGTTATCACATTCCTCAATTATCTGAGCTTCTGTAGGGCGGCGCAACTCCACAGTAGTGACCACATAATTTTCAGGTACAGCCTCATCTTAGTCACACTCTACTCTTGGAACAACTACATGAAGTGTGTGAGAACCAGTCTCATCTATAGATATCTTTGAGTATATCCTAGCTCTCTTCTTCTTTGGTGGCCCACTGATTTTGCTCAGGAATTCATCCATCTCGATTGTTGGGTTAGTATCCTCCTCGGGATCCTTTCTCATTCTCTCCTTTAGCCAATCTGACACCGTCTGTTGTGGATTACAAATAATGAGGGGTTGCTCCTCTGTTGCTTCCTCTTCGCGTACTTCTTCTCTAACAACTTTTTGTTGAGGCTCATCAGTCTCCATCTGCTGAACATCCTCCATTGGATCTCTAGCCTCTTGCCCTGTAGTATTCTCATCTTCTAATGTTGTCAATCATTTGTTGGAAGCAAGTGTCTATCGCTATCTCCTCCTCTTCCTCTTCTTGCCGACTTTCTCTTCTAGGGGCATTGACACTTAGGCTACCTGGCTCCCTAAGTGGTAGCTGGTTTACCTCCTGAAATTCCTGCTCCTCATCTGATCTATTTCTCTGACTCCCAAATAGTGAAAGCTCCTGCACACTCGAAGATCGAGTCTGTGATCGTATGGGTGATGCTTCTTTTACCCTTTGAGGCCCTGGCTGAACTTGTACTTCTCTTCGTGGCTTAGAAGCTTGGGCAACCTGTTTTATTTTCTTTGCTGATGGTGGCCTCTGGTCACCCATGAGATTGTAAGTGAGAGCAATTGATTTACTTTTGAGCCTATTCACATGCCTCTCCACCCAGCTCCTTGTGAATGTCAGAACTAGTATGCATAAGGTGTCCAAGTCTGTGATCTCCGATTCTGACCAGTCAGGTAGTGGGACCGGTGTATTTCTCACTGACTCATAGTCTGGCTGCATTACATTCATGTCCTCATTTACTTGATCTAGAACTGGAACAATCTCGCACTCTCTGATCATCTTCAGAGGTAGCCTGGTAAACATTCTTCTCCTAATTTTAGCATCATCTACCGCATTAGCCCAGGAGTCCTCAATATGAGCCCTGTGCCTGTACTCCACACTTTGTACCATTCTGATGTTGTAGAAAGGATTGAAATCTTGCCTGCCGGTGTGGTATGTGAGGTGGAAGAACTGCAATTCATCTTTAGCCTCTCTGGCTGCCTATAATGAAGGACAAACTTCATTTGAATTTCCCATAATGATCGGGAAGTCTAATCCTCCTTTCTTCTTCTTCTTCTAGATTTTATCATAGGCAATGAGCTGCCTGGATACTTCTAACATAACTATTCTATCAGTGGGGTACCTCAGTAATCTGTACGGATACGATGTGAACCCCTGCAGCCTGATATAAGTGAACTTCGGAAATTGGATAAACCAATATCCGTATTCTTCGATCAGCTCCTGAGCCTTTTTTGATATTCTTTGTTGAGTCCTTCGCTGAAGAGTCCTCGTTATGTGCATGGTGAAAGCATCGTTCACCCTTTTGTAGTTGGCAGTGTTGCTCAAGTGCAACTGTGGGCAAGCCTCATGGATTTTAAATTGTTCAGGACCACATCCAATTGGCTCTTTGTAAGTTATCCCTCTGTACTTAGTCATCCAAGCCAGCATATATATAACATACGAGCTCATGTAGAACATTTTTGTTCTTCTCAGGTTCCTGAACTGCTCATCTAGATTGTCGCTTATCATCCTCGCCTAGTCAACACATTCCTTCCCCTCCATTATAATCTCAATGTAATAAAACATCCATGGCTCAAAGATGAATGATAGAGCGCTTTCGTTCACTTGGCTGAGCATCATTATCAAATCACAATACTCTTGCTTCATATCATCTAAAATAATCTGTTTGGGAAGCTTGGTGCGAGGAGGCCTGGATTTCTGCATCCAAACTGAATTTATCATCCCAACACATCTTTCGAAAGAGGAGGCGTACATCCTTTCAGCTCTTTCCTTTGTCTTGTACACCATCCTATCAGAAGTGGGAATTCCAAACACCTCACCAATGGCATCAGGCGTGAGATTGGCAAACAATTTGCCATCAGGAGAAACAATCGTCCTTCGCTCTGGCCTATAACAGTTGGCACACTCCATGATCAATTCTGGACACTGAATTGCTGATGGAAAACCAGCAGCTGCATAAATTCCACTCTTCATAATCTGGTGTGCTGTGACTGATGGAAGATAGCCCCCCAGCCCATACATTCATCCTCTGAGTGCTCCCAAGTTGAATGAACCGAGGTTGGTATCATTCAACTCTCCCAGCTTGAAGTAAACTTTGACTCAAGAAGAAATTTCTTGCCCAGCTTCTTAATTACTGCCTGCCTGGATACGCCAGCTTTGCTTGATTCAACATCGCAGCCTTGTTGACTCTTGCAGCATCTCCTCTACTTGCTTCAGCCATCCTGCAAAATAAAAGACAAGCATTAAAATTCGAACCTAGCAAATAAATCACCTCGGGATGGCCAAAATATGGAGTTAACTTCGAAAAAGAAGAGCCTTCAACATTAAAATTTCTAACTCCAAACCTCAATACTTTCAGCAGTCTAACTTCCGACACTTAGAAAAATTTCACCCAAGCTTGCTGACTTGACTTGCTCACTTCAGCAATTTCACCTCACACTTTTCTTCTCACTTTCAAGGCCACAATTTCGCACGTGCAAATGGCGAGGAAAAATGAAAATCTTCGTGGCTTAAATAACTGTGTGTAGGAGTTTATTTTAGCAAGTTCATTCAATTTCCTCTCCCCCTACTTGGTAATTTTCTAATTTTGGCGTAATGATGGGCGAGTTGTCACCCAGACAGGACCCGCTCATCATAGAATTTTCCTTTGTTGGAGATTCTTGCCCATGCAAAATTCGAATTTTCCCCATTAACTGCTTGTTGACACTTCGTTATTTTGAATGTTCATAGGGGAATTATTTGATTTATTTAAAATTTCTCTTTTAACTCCCCATAGCACTTGGTCATCTCAAACATTCGAGGGAAATTACTTATCTCATTTAAAATTTCCAACATTGAAAATTTAACCCCTTCTTGTCATAGGCATATTTGATCATTCATGTGTTGGGTGCGCTTTAGGGGTCCAGCTTCCATTTTTATGACTTATAAAATTTCTAACTCCACTTGCCCCCTAGGCATATTCACCTTGTGCTTTTGTTTCATGCCTTAGAAACCTTTGATCTTTCCATGTTGGGTGCATTTAAGAGGGTCCACCTTTGTTTTCATAACTTAGGCAAATTTCACCAACTTACTCCATTGTGGACACATTTGAGGGGTGGAGCTTTTATTACATGCCTTAGGAGAATTTTTCACATCTTCTCTTGAGTTGGGCGCATCTAGACCCATGTTGTTCCATCTTCAATGCCTTAGAAGATTCTCTTCATCCCAAACCCCTTGGGCGCACTTGGAGGAGTCTACTCTTATTTTCTTTTCCTTAGAAAAATTTCATCTAATCTCTTCCTCTTAGGGCGCATTTCATCCCTCGTTCTCTTGTTTCGTGCCTTAGGCAAGTTTTTCAAGCTTTCTTACATTTCTCCTTGGGGCGCATTTGAAGGCTTGAGCTTTCATTTTCTCTGACTTAGACAATTTTCTTATCTCTTCTCCCTCAAGAGCGCATTTGACCCCTTGTTTTATTTTCCTCTCGGAAAATTTTCAATGAACTCACTTCATGGGCGCATTAGAGGGGTTGAGCTCTCATTTTCACACCTTAGAAATTTTTTCTATCTCTACTTGCTTCTTGGGCACACTTGAAGGAGGGTGCTTACACTATGATGGGTGCATTCAAGGGGGTCTACTCTCATTTCCATGCCTTAGAAACTTTTGATCAACTCCTTCCTCTTAGGGCGCATATAGAGGGGTGCTAGCTCATTTTCCATGCCTTAGAGATTTTCAGGCCACCTTGTTACCTTGGGCGCATATGAGAGGGTCCTCTTTTGTTTTCATGACTAAGCCAAACTCTCTCACCTCTTCTCTATGATGGGCGCATTCAAGGGGGTCTACTCTCATTTCCATGCCTTAGAAACTTTTGATCAACTCCTTCCTCTTAGGGCTCATATAGAGGGGTGCTAGCTCATTTTTCATGCCTTAGAGATTTTCAGGCCACCTTGTTACCTTGGGCGCATATGAGAGGGTCCTCTTTTGTTTTCATGACTAAGCCAAACTCTCTCACCTCTTCTCTATGATGGGTGAATTCAAGGGGGTCTACTCTCATTTCCATGCCTTAGAAACTTTTGATCAACTCCTTCCTCTTAGGGCTCATATAGAGGGGTGCTAGCTCATTTTCCATGCCTTAGAGATTTTCAGGCCACCTTGTTACCTTGGGCGCATATGAGAGGGTCCTCTTTTGTTTTCATGACTAAGCCAAACTCTCTCACCTCTTCTCTATGATGGGCGCATTCAAGGGGGTCTACTCTCATTTCCATGCCTTAGAAACTTTTGATCAACTCCTTCCTCTTAGGGCGCATATAGAGGGGTGCTAGCTCATTTTCCATGCCTTAGAGATTTTTAGGCCACCTTGTTACCTTGGGCGCATATGATGGGGTGGCTTCAAATTTTCATGACTTAACCAGATTTCCAGCCCATTTGCCTCCTTTAGGGCGCATATTCACCTATGAGAGAGAAGTTTTGTCACCTAGGAAGTTTCAATCACTTAGTAAATTTTGCCCTGCTTGCCCTCGCTTTCTATTTTAAGCAACTTCTGAAGTCTTTGTGATTTCCATGAATTTTCAACTTCTCAAGGCTTGATTTTTGCTCATCCTGACCCTCATGGCATGACAAACCTATTCACACGTGCCTTTTGCGTGTCCTTGCTATTTTTAGCCCTGTTCTAGAAGTGACTTACTAAAAATAGTAAGTGTGCAGAATGCACTCAAATTTTAGTAGTAGATTCCTCGAAGAATGCTTATCACAATGGGATACATCAGTTTTCAGAGATTCTCGCGTTTTGCCCTTCATTTTAGGCACAGAAGTAGGAAACCCTAATTTTACTGCATGTGCTTTTGTAGACCTCTGTTTGACACTGTTCTCGTTGCATGTTGCTCTGTTATGAAAGCTAAAGTGTTGAAACTGTTGAATGACGCCATGCCTACCAAAGATGGACCTGCTAAAAATAGAAAGCTGTCAAAATTTGCTCAAGTTTTGCATGCAAGCCCCCCGAAAGGGTCTAAACTTAGTGATATGATCAAAATTTCCAAAACCCTAAAAAAAAGGGCCCCGAACTGGGGCACCTGCTAAAAATAGTAAGTGCCTAAAAAAGTGGTCAACTGATTTCCAGACTTGGTTGCATGTCATATTGCTTGAGAGATCTCAAAAAACCCAGAAAAACCCAGAAAATTGGATTGCATGCGGGGTACCCGCTAAAAATGGAAAGTCATCACCTTGACTTGCATGTTAAACCATCATGAAGCTCTCGAAAAACCCAGAAAGACTATCCTGACACGCATTGAAAAATCATACATGCAAACCCTAAAAATTACTCCCGAAGCCAGAACTGCTAAAAAAATAGACAGTTGTTTGAATTCAATGAAATTTTAATGGGAGCCCGCCTAAAGCTTCCTGAACGCAATGCCAAGCTCAAATTTCAATTTGCTCACTTAAATTAACCCCAAACTAAGCCTAAAGGATAAACCCTAATATGATAAAAATGCACTCCAGACTTAGCCAACACTCCAAATTAGGCCAAAAGATAGGTACAACCCCGGGAAGATAGAAGGAACAAAGAGAGACAGCCGCAAAACCAACCAAAACCAAAGCCAAAAGACCCGAATGGGACAAAAATTAGGGGGGGTCCCCATTTTGAATGGGGTGATGAGTGAAAAGATCACAACACTTCCCAAAAAGACAAGCACCTATTTTTAGCAAGGGTGCTTTTCCTTAACATTTAGCCAATTTCTCCATTATTCTCCATTCAGCCTCTACCTTGGTGTTTTCTGCTTGATCTCTGCCTATGAGTGCTTGACAGGTCCTGTGAACGTGCAGTCAGATTGATTGTGAAGCTGAGAGAGCTAAACAGATGCCTTGTAGTAAGCAGTTGTTGAAAACCTCATTAGGTGCCTCCAATTCAAGGGTGCCCTTGGCCAACAAGGGCACTTTTGTCTTGATATGCATTGATTTACCTTCCATTTTGCATGCTCTAACGATCAATAGCCGTTGTCGTTTGATGTGTCTCGCAAGCTGGCTAATAGGTTCATTGCAAGGCTGAGCTGATGCCGGAGAGATCACCTGAAGACAAGCTCATTCAAAAGTGACATCTGGATCATCTAGTTCAAGGGCGTCCCTGGTCAGCAGGGGCGCTTTTTCCCATGTTTGACTGCATAGCCTCCTTGGTAGCAAGGCGTGTCTTTTCCAAAGTTAGTCAATTTTTGGCATTTTTCAATTTTGAAAATCCCCTTCGTCAGATAACATCTTTTTGAGCATTTTCGCCATAGATTCTTCATTGAAGCTTTTGAGACTTAGATTTCAGCACTCGGTACTGGCCATTCTGCCTGCAGAGGTCCTAACTTCCTGAAAAAATGAAAATAGACCACCAAAGTAAAACAAACTTTTTGGTGATTTTGACTTGACCAATGTGATTGTGAAGTCAATTCATCCTATCAAAATCATTTTCAATCAATTCTGGGAAGGTCCTATTTTCAAGGGTGTTCCTAAAAACAAGGGTATGAAACCCTAATTTTCAAATTTTTAGAATTTTGCACCTATGTTCCTTGATGTAAACCCACAAAAATCCTATGGTTTGACCTAAAACATACTTTTGACAACAATTTTACATGATTTAGCTCTTTTTAAGCAAAAATGCCTTATTGAAGCAAAAATTTATTTTGGGTACAACAAGGCTGTTGTTTCAATTCCACACCATGCAAACTCTTCAACTTCTGAAATGGATAGTAAATGCATTGTTTGTATAACTCTATTTTGATTGGTAAGTTAGATGGAGGCCAGGAGAGGAATTGCTAAGCTCTGACATTTTTTTAAAAATTAAGGAATTTTGATGTAAAATTCTTAAAAAAATACTTCTAGGATGGCAAATTTCGCCCTTTGATACCTCTGTGAAGTTAAGCTTAAAATTATAAATTTCAAATTTCAAATAATACTACCTGTCCCAAATAATAATAGGAAGTAGCACTGGAAGTTTATTAGACGTCATCCTTTTATTAATGCATTATTTTTAAGAATGATTCTAACCAATTTATAAATAGCTCTTCATTTAAATAGTGGATTTTTTAAAAATAGTTATTATTATCCTTGCCTCTTTTTATTTATTTCTACCTACAGACATCACACCGTTCCTCTTTAGGGGAGATTGTGCTTTTGTTATTTCATTGCATGTAGTAGGACCCTACCATCTCGAATTCATGATATGACAAGGAGTGAGCTTTAGCTTAATGAGTTTTACTGAAAGGATTTTCCAATTAACAATGTTTTGATGATGACTGAAGTCCATCACTGCTTTTGGGAGGCACAGTATGGGGTTATGTGAGTTGAATATCTTTTTTGTTTCTTTTCATTGATATTGAATTTGAGAACTCTTATTCTGCAACTAATGTTGTATACCTTTGTTAGCTCATTCCTAACTTGTATTGTCTCCACAATGCCATTGGAAAATGAATTTTTATTTTCATATTCTTTGTGATGTTGCTTGGCAGTTATATATACTTGCACCATGCACTTCCTAAAGTAATTTCCCCTGATTATGTTTGTCTTCTGATAGCGAATCAGTGGGAAAGCCATTCACCTAATAATTTTTTTTTCTGAAATTTGTGATAAAACCACCGGGTGATATATTCTTGGAGGGAATAAAGTCATCTTCTTAGATGTAAAAAGTGAAAGTATCTTACATTACAAATGAATGTGATTTTGATTACCCCTCCATACAGCTAAAGACTGTTTGGTAAACTCTCTTTACAAAGAAAGTCACTCCTGGGTTGATTCCACACTGAACTTCCCACACATCTAATTTTATGGCCTTGAAAAGGCCAGCACTTAGATAAGAACTTCAATAATGATTGTAGGGTTATTAGAGAATTGTAATAATTTATTGACACTCAAGTCATTGGCTTTAGGAAATTAGCAAGTGTCATCTGTTGAGTTTGGGGATTCAATTAGTTGGTACTGGAGCCAGTGATTGGATGTGGTGTATAGTTTGTAGTAGATGGTGTGAGTTTTGGACGATGCTTCAATCGGAATTGTTGTTTATTCAAGTGAAGCCACTTCCGGTCACCAACCAAGTATTGATGAAGTGCTTGATTCGTATCAAGGAAGGCATTATCAATGCTTATGTTTGAAGTAGAATTTCTAGAACCTTGCAACACATTGTGGCTAGAGTTAAGAACAAAACTAGCATCATATTGCTCCTTTTCTTCATAGAACACAGATGGTGTTGGAAGAGCAGTTGGAAGCCTGCAAAGGGAAGGGGGTTGGATGCCATTACAAATCTTAGAAGGTGAACACATTATACATGTATGTATTCTATTGTTAGATATGTGTTGAAGCTCGAAGAATGTAGATATAATTGTCCAATTTTTATTAGTCATGAGAACCTCAAGGAGAATGAGTTAAGCACGAACTAAGATTTGGTTGATTAGCTTAGTTTTGTGATTTTTTTGAGGATGGAATTAAATGGATTATTTCAATTGGCAACAATTTTTTGTTCATGATGGCCCAAATATCCAACTGTAATGCCCCCTTTCGAAATAACCATAATTCTTGCCCTGATTTTTCTGAAGATATCCTTTTATGATGGTTTAGCATTCAAGACTATATTCTTTTCCTCCTTTTCTTTATATCAACTTATACCTTTATACATATATAAGTTCTGGTGACTAAATACACCAATCACTACTGTTGCTGCATTTCCTAGATGCAGATTTATCTCTGAATCTTTCTCCTATTGCTTCTGGTTCTCTTACTCTTCTTTCTTCCCAAATCTGAGTGTATCATCTTGAATTGATTTAGTCCTGGCAAACAAGTCAGAGATCCATCACTGAAATAGTCTGACAAGTGGAATATTAGTACTCCACATTGAACATTGGAATTAAGCATGAGTAACTCTGTATTAAATATCATAATTAACATTATCAGTTATTGAATTCAAGATGACATATTAGCAATGTTATAATAATAAATAGTAGCCTGCATAATCTTATTACTCCAAAATGACATTAATAAATAACAACAGATCACTATGTATAGATTGTATTTATCAACCATTCATAATGTATCTTTTAACCACAATATATTTAAATATATTTATGAATCATTAGCTGTTATTTGGATTCCTAATATATCTGGCAATCATTTATACCTGAATTCATAATGCATTTGAACCTCATTTCTAAGTATAAAATATTCACCATCTTCTTATTTAAAGTCATGAAGAATACTTACTATAACCCCTATCCACATTAATACAATTACTAAATTAATTATTTGAATGCAGAAAATACTTATCTTGGTTTGATTGCTGAAGCTTTCTTAATTGCCTTAACCACAATCTTATGAATATGAACAAGAAGATATCACAGGTGATTCTTTTTTCTCAGAATATATTAATATATTCCTGACTTTTCCATCCATCAGAATAATGCCTTCATATATTCTCTTCTATCTTCTCTTTCCAAGTGAATGTTCCCCAGATATATGCCTGCTGATCTGCACTTTTCTTTCTTCCTTTTCGATTCCTAAATTGATCTTCTCTTACTGATTTATCATCGATCTTCCTTAAAGATAATCCTACTCTTAAGTCTGCACTCTTTCCTTCTTTCAAGTCTGTAAAAATATCTATCTAATATATATATTTTCTGTTATACTCAGACTTCTACTGGTGTATGGTCTGATTTATACTCAGACTTCTGCTGCTGTATGTCTGATTTATCCTTTTATTCCCTCATTTTAATCTGCTTCTAAATCATATCCCATTCCTTCCTTACTTCAGAATTTCTTTTCTTAAATTATCTTCTCCTATCTCCTCCCCCATTCTCTTTGTTGGATTACTCCCTTATGTATCCTTTATTCTTGGGAGTGTGACTTTTCATTGTGATGTCCTTTCTATTCCACCCGCTCCTTCAAAGAGTTGCGTCCATTTGTTGTGCATCCCTATTAACCCATTGCTGGATTAATACGTCCCTTCTGATGTTTATTCTTTATTAAATATGAGTTGCTGCCTTGAGTATAAATTGCATGGGTTCTATGTTTAAGTATGAATCGATTATTATATTTATGATAAGTAGACAATGTTATTATTATTATGATGTTTATTATTGTGTTTCATTTTATTATTATTATTATTATGTTCATTATTATGTTTCATTGTTATGTTTCTTCATAATAATAATTATGAGCCTTACTAATATGACTTATATGATAATTTAAAATGTCATCAAGGTAATTATAATTTGGATTGATATATATTTATATTTATATCATAATAATATCAAATTGTTTTATTTTGTATTGCTAATATTTATATTGATATATATTTTATAATTATAATATTATGTTATGATAATTATAGTTATGATTATATTAAATTGCTAATATTTTGTTTTATATTTTTAATATGTATTTTGTTATTCATTTTATTTATTTGTTCCAATGTTTGTTATCTTAGTGTTAAGATTTTGGGGACATGACACCATCTAATTTGTAGTAGTGAGTATATACAATGTAAGTTCTGGCACAAAATGTGTCTAGACATGCAAAAATTAAGTCTAAAACTTTTGAAGCATGAATAGGCTTAGTGCTATCATAAAGGCAATTGATTTAGAGAATTGACAAACCACAGGAAAAGTTTAATTATGTTTCGTTTTGTGAAGTAAGACACAAGAACAAATGATTAAAGTTTGAAGGGAGGAGGCGGCTTTGGCATGTGTGTATGGGAGATGAAGAGATGTCTTCCATGCACTTTTTGCTGTGAACCCCCCTTTTCCTCTGGTTTTGTGCTTTCAGTTGCCTTGGTCTGCAAGTTTCATTCCTCATTTTCCTAGGCCTGTGTTGTGGTGTCATTGCTTGTGTACATGTAGGGAAAGTGGTTCTCATGTTTATTTCTTAAGTTGAAATTTGATTGTAAGCGCCAGAGTATGGTCGGTACCTTTAGGGGGTTGGGTGTATGCTCACACAGATGTGATAAATGCATTTGTGTGTGTGGATTATGGCTCACCATTTGGTGGTGGGGAGGCCATTGAAAACATGAAGCAAGAAAAACCTTCAAAGAAGCTTTACAAGTAGAAGAATCAAAAGCACATTTAGAGAATGCAAAATTCAATGTGAGATTTGAAGAAGACAATGGAAGGGCCATTGGGGAAGGAGGTGATTCAATAGGAAGAAGTGAACAAGGTAAGGACCCAACTTTGCTTAGGGTTTTGAGAGTAACCCTAACAAGGAAATGCTAAACGTAGTTAAAAAAGTGGAAAATAGGCTTAAGTAGTGTGGGGTAAAAAGATGGGGATTTATATTTCATTATGTAGAATGATTCAAAAAGAATTATTTGTTATCTTTCTGAAGAATCACAATATGCAAAATGTAGTCGGTGTACAATGTCTAGTATTATGCTATGGTAATATTGGTTATCCAACTATGTATTAGTTGTTTTTATTAATTGGTTGTTGGCTTTGGGTAGTTATAAGTGTTGGTTGATGGTTGCATTCTTCTTGACAATCATCAGGTGCTTTAAATACTTTGTGTATCGTCAAGGACAGTAGTATGATCTAGTCAGATCGACTATGATCCTTGGCTAACCATCTCTGGTCTTCTTCTGTAGTAAATTCATGTGCGAATAAAGATTTATTTTACTCTTGTATTTGGTATTGATTGTCATCTCAATTATTAATTCATGTATTTAATTTATCAGATAGAGCAGTAAACATTTGGCGTCGTTGCCTTAAAGAAATTGGGTCGGATTTGAGAGATTCATGCCCTTAGACCCCAATAAAGGCCAGAAGAGACCACAACGTGGTCAAGATCAAGGGATAAGGTGATATTTAATGATCATCGAACAAAGAGAACGTAGGAGATGATTGAGGAGTGAAGTTGAAGAAGGCGAAGGGTTTCTGAGGGAAAGCTCGAGTCCACCCAAGAGCATAAGTTGAAGAGTAAGCAGAAGTTGTAGTCGGGAGAGAAAGAGAACTTTCACGACAAGAGAATGCATGAAGGGAGAGTGGGAAGAGATAGTATGACACCTACCCCTTCTCGACAAAGCATACACTAACCTCACCGACCAAGTTAGAGAACTGTCTGTACCATCAACGTCGAACAAAGAAGAAAGTGAAGAGGAGAATATCATCAGATAACCACACAGACCATCACCGACAAACAAAGAAAGGTCATTGTCGGGTGACAAGGAAGGTCCATCGATAGGCGAAGGGGAAGGCAAGGAGGGAACTACCAACTCGAGTGACAAGGAAGGTTCACTGACAAGCGAAGGGGAAGGCAAGGAGGGAACCGCCAACCCAATCATCCAAGAACAAATTGTACCAATAAAATTGGCCAAAAGGGAAGGCTAGAGAAAACCTACCAACGGACTAATAGAGACCATACACCAAATTGAAGATATACAACACCAAACAAGGAAAGCACGAAAATGTACAAGCCTACAATCATAGACTAGAAGAATTATTGGTCAAACTAAAAATCCAACCAACTGATAGACTGAAAAAGAGATGGTTCATCGAAGGATTGATTCCTTCATTGAGGAAGAAGATGAAGGCCGTACCTTCATCTTTGTACACTGATGCCTCCAATCGGGCGATGGATATAGAAAGTGAAGATAAAATGTCCTCACATAGTAAAAGAAAAACAAAGGAAGTTGGAAGTTCGGATGACAATAGCAATGATGAAACAAGAACAGTTCACGTACTCCAAAGGGGCATGCTTTGAATGATGAAAGAATTGAAAGTGGAGGAAGAGACCAACAAAGAAACTAACAAACTATGGTGTACTGAGTGCAAAATTGAGGGGACACAAAAGGTAATTGTCCTAAAAAGATGTTTTGTGAGATTTGCCAAGTTATGGGTCATCCAATAAAGGAGTGCCCATACAATTTGAAAACTAGGAGTACACAAGTACTTTTTACTTAGGGAGATGAGTCCACTCCATCGATGCCACATAATACATCTCTAGGCGGTTATCGAACTCAAAGAGGAAGGCGAAGCCAAATACAATATGACCCGAAAGGATGCCCTATCATACAATGTCGACAATGTAGCAAATAGAGACACTTTGTGAGAGACTACCAGAACAAGCAAGACAAAGTGCAATTACTGTGCAAATGGTGTGGACCTAGAAACCACAAAGACACTGAATGTCCAAAGCAAAAGGTTAGTGTCAATATGGTTGATGTAAAGCATAATGAAGTATTGGCCATTTCTTATGACCAAGCAAAGAAGGCTATGTATCCAGACCCACGTATAGAAAAAGAAAGGCTTCATGAAACAAGGGTCAAAGTGGAGAATGCTATGGACAACGAAAGATGCCACTCAAATGCAAATGCAAGTACGGTAACAAACCAATTACAATCCAAGAAAAATATTGCATGACAAGTACTTCAAGCTACTGTACCAGTTAAAGTAGTGGATTTATTACAAAGTATTCTTGAACTTTGAAATGCTATTGTATTAGGGGAGAATGAGACGATGCATGCTACAACCCAATTGGAATTTGGTGAGAATGAAGAACCAATAACTGAACCTCCACTCTCATGCGACCAAGTGATTGATCCAATCTTACTAAGAGTTAACATGAAAAAGAAACCAACGGTGGTGAATATGGAGATCCTTGGAGGGAATCTCACCAATACAATTGTTGATGGCGGGTCGGACATGAATGTACTTCCCGAAGACACTTGGAGAAGTCTCAGCAAGTCAACCATTTGGCCACCAACTTTTCAACTGGTGGGTGCAAATCAACAAGGTATAAAGGTACTTGGAGTTTGAATGGGACAAAAGGTAATTATTGAAACTCAAACATTTTTGTTGAACTCTGTGGTCATTTCATTAAGGAAGAAAGCCTACGATGCATTATTAGGTCGAGATTGGTTGGTGGCAGCCAAAGCCGATCACAATTGGAAAAAGAATACAATTCTCCATTGAGAATAAGGGTCAAAAATATATAATTTCTATGAAAAACCAAGCAGTTAGTGAGGAAGTAGCCTCCTTGAATTCCTTAGATTCAGACTCCGGAGACTAATGGACGGAGAGTCAAGGTCCAATGGAACCAAATGATGAAGGAATTTTGGAGTTACAGTCATGTTCAGATGATGAAACAAATTCTCTTCGTGGCCTATTTCATTGGCAGATGGAAGACTATGAGGTATTTCCATCGACTTGTAATTTTCTTGAGGCTACAACTCTTAGTGAAGAGCAACCGATGAAAAATGATTTTGGAAAGTTGGATAGTTTATGTGCATGAGATGTTGTCCATGGTTGGAAAAAGACGACAGTTGCAGCGGATGTATCCAACTTTGTAGAAGAATGCGAAGTAGCAGACGGTATGTCTCAGAGTACAAAAAGCAAAATATTTAACTTAGAATGCATAAATATTGGTCAAGATGAATCAACTTCAAAGAAAATTTATAGGAGAAAGAAAAAAATGAAGATTAGAAAATTAAAGCAGAAAATAAAAGTGCAAGGGATGAAGGCAATTAAAATTTATAAAGAATGGTCTCATAAAATTTATATTGCATGATTATTGAGGTAATTAATTTATTCAAAGTGGAAAAAGCAAAAACAAAAAATTATAAAGTTAAAGGGTTGACATTATTTTCCACATATTGTACAGCCTTCATCTCTCCACACGGTACGAAGCATAGCAAAGTTATTGAGTGTATGACCCTTTCTAGTTCTCTACACAGTACGGCAAGGAAGATGTGGTACAACATCAACAGTGAAGGTACAGCAAGATGTTGCATGACAAGTAATGAAGTCATTGACCGTACGACTTAAGATTGATTACACGGTATAGAGCATATTTAAAACATTGGACATACCACATACCACATCCTCCTTCAGACACAATCCCATATGACAGAATAGGCAAGGAGTACATAATGTATGGTCGAAGAGAATGGTATGACCAATAGGGAGGAAAAGCATATTAGGATAGAGCAATGTACGGGTTCCACAGGCCGTGCAAAGTTTTTCATGCATAAGACTCAACAAGGTACGGTCTTTTCCTTGCAACGTACAGCTAGGCTATATCACCACTGAACATGCTAGGACTTCTACTGTACGGCGTAGGACTTCTTACACAATAGAATGGGTAGGTTTCAACACAGTACAATAGAGGCATTATCACATCGTACAATGAAGGTCGAGTGCATCTGCTATACAATCAATATCAAGAAGTTTATCAGACGTACCATCAACATTAAGGATTTATTCATGACATCCATAGTTATAGATATTCAAGTTCGGTATGTGCATAGTACGACATTCATTTTGGGCAAGATTGGCATGGAGACAACAGATATTTTTCTCCACCCTTCAACGACATCATTACCTTTCCATCGTACGGCTTGGCATATGTTGGTTAAACACTATGAAATCTCTATTTCTAGCTTCATCAGTATTGTTTTTTGCCTCTTAAAAAATCTTGAAAATGATGTGCGCTATGAAGTTCTGTGTGGTTTTGAAAGTCTTAAATTGGGCTTGTTGGTGGGGGCTTTGCCCCTCAACCTCACCCTGTATCACAACAAAGAGTGCGCTCGAGGCGTTGCCCCTAGACCTCACGAGGGGTGTTGCCCCTCGACCCTGTGGGGGCACTAGCCCTAGACCCCCATCTCACTCATTTGAATTGCCAAGTACACTCCAAATCTGAGTTTGCAAAGTTCACTTCCAAGTTTGGTTACCGATCCTTGTCCACAACATCGTCATTAGTTTGGCAAGTCTTCCCTAATGTTACTTGATGTTTACTTGTCACCTAGAAGACGACTTTTTCTTTTGGGGGGGGATGATGTAGTCAATGCACAATGTCTATTATTATGCTTCCATAATATTGGTTATCCGACAATGTTTTAATTGTTTGTATTAATTGGTTGTCGATTTTGGGGAGTTATAACGATCGGTTGGTTGACGGTTGCATTCTTCTTGGCAACCTCGGGTGCTTTAAATACAATGTGTATCATCAAGGAGAGTAGTATGATCTAGTTGGATCGACTTTGATCCTTGGCTGACCATCTCTGGTCTTCTTTGTAGTAAATTCATGTGTGAATAAAGATATATTTTACTTTTGTATCTGGTATGCAATGTCATCTCTATTATTAATTCATATATCTAATTTATTAGATAGAGTAGTAAACACAAAAGAGGGTTTTAGAAAAGGATTTCTAGAATATTGGGAAAACCTTGTTTAGAGCATTCACTTGGTCTCTTGAAATTACACTGAAAGAAATTTTGTTTTGTTCAGTTCCCAAATGGATTAATGTTAAAAACATTCCTCCACAAATGTGGGTTTTTTGCCTCAATTTTTAAAAATTGTTGGTAGAATTCTTCAAATTGAGGAAACTAGGTCCACTTTGCCTCATATGAATGCCAGAATGTTGGTTTCCTTTAATATAGGGGTTCAAATCCTTGAAATAATTGAATTGGGGTTGGATGGAAAACTGTTTGGCTATGAGATAGAAGCCTAGAAGGTCTAAACTCTTGTTTTTTATGCAAAACAGATGGTCGCCAAAAAAGAGATTGCCCTAAAATTGTAAATAATAAAAGAAATAATAGACCATAAACGGTTGCATTCAGTGATCATAATGCACAAAAATCCTCAGAGGAAGAGAAAAATGAGGGTATGGACCGTGATGTGAATAACAATGAGTCCCTCCATTCCTTAGATGAAAATAATATGGTTGAGCCACAATCGTGGGTTGAGGACAATGTGCAAAGTGAGGAAGTGACTAACCCTAATCTTGGTGTTGAGGATAAGATTGAAAAGTATGGGGAAAAAGGAGATGGAAATAATGTAATCCTGAATGATTTGAACAAGATGGAATTTGACCCTAGTAATGAAAACTCTATTCCAGATGAATTGAATAAAGTTGAAAATATAAATTAGGAAATTGATGCAATTATTCTTGTAAAGGACAATGCAAATGTGTTTCATAAAAAGAATGCACAAGAGATTGTGCTGGATAAGCTCACGGAGCAGATTGAGAGAAGGAAGGCTAAAAGACCCCCAGACCCTCTAGAGGCTGCAAACTCTATAGATTCAAATGGGATTCCTTATGATTGTGATTATAAAAGAGAAAATAGAGAGATAACTTGCTATAACCCTTTGTTTCAAGAAAATAGAGTAGAACAAATTGGAAAGGAGAAAAAAGTGCTTAAAGAGGAAGAAAACAAAAAAAGGAAAGAAGTGAGCAGAAGCAACAACTCACAAAAGCTTGGGAAGAAAGGCAAAGGAGAAGGCATGCCTACCTGCTTTGATAGGCTCTATAAGAATCAGAAGAATCCTCAACCCCCGCCCTCAAAGATGATTTTAAATTGTATAAGTTGGAATTTTCGGGGATTGGAATCCCTAGGGAGAAAATATGTCCTAAGGTCTCTTTGCAATAATAAAAAGGACTTAGATTGTCTTCTGGTTCAACTAAAGTTGTTGATTTCCAATTGCACAATGCTTTAAGGTCTGGATGGAAAAATGTTGCTGCCTTTTACACTAATCATCAAAAAGGAAAGGGTGGAATAGCAATTTTAGTAGGACAAAAATGGAAACCTTGTATTAATTTTTTTGGTTGTTCACCCTGCAATAGATGTGTTTGGATAACACTGGAAAAAACAATCATTTTGGTTGTTCACCCTGCAATAGATGTATCTGGATAACAGTAGAAAAACAATCAAAATTTTGGAGTATGCTCCATTTATGCTCCTAATGATTACATAGAGATAATAGAAGTTTGGAGATGGTGTGTTACCAATCTACCTAAAGTACCCTGGACTACTGGGGGAGATTTTAATATGATTGAAAATAAAGAGGATAAATCTGGGGGATATCCCTGGGTATGGAAAGGAAATGAGCAGTATTATTGGACAAGAATGAAAAAAATGTCAAAACTATTTGATCCCCTTGAAGGGAAAAAGAAAGTAAGAGTATTTGGTTTACATGGTGCAATAATCAAAACGACAGCAAAAGAGTTTACTGCAGACTTGACAGGTTTTATGCTCAAGAAGACACATTTTTCTTTGAAAGTAGAAAGGATGCCAACTGCGTTCAAGTGGAACCCAAAACATTATCTGATCACTGCCCAATTGAAACAAGAATTGTGGTCAAATCCTATGGATATAGATCAATAAAAAGAGGACAGTCTATACAAGCTCAACAGTGATATTTTGAAGTATCAAGACTATATGGAAGGTATTAAAACATTGAGAAAAATCAATATGACATTCTTTCCTAAAAACTCAGCCATTGATTATTGGGTTGGTTTGATCTCCAATCTTAAGAACCTACTGAAGACTATTGGGAAAAAAGCTGCAATTGAAAGTAGATTAGAATGTTCTTTACAGGATGAGTTATTGACTGTTGAGGCCAAGGTACAAATGGATATCAATAATGAGACTCTCTGAATAATTTAAAGGGTATAAAACACAAGCTCGAAAATTTCCAAATTAAGAAAACCCATGGGGCTAGGGTTAGGGAAAAATGAATTGGGTCAAAGACGAAGATAAGGGCACTAAATACTTCTTCAATCTGTTGAAGGGAAAACATGCCATTGAGTCTATTGGACCTATTAGGGTAATGACTCTTGGATTCATAACAATGAAGAGATAAAGAAAGTCTTCTATGATTTCTACAAACACTTATTCACAGCTGAAGATAGAACCATCTCCTGCATTAATGCTCAAGAGTTCTGTAAGCAGATAATGCCCAGAAAAATAACAGAAGATATGGAGGTAAAACTTAAAAAAGAGATCTCTAAAGAAGAAATTTCCAATGCTATATTATCTTTCCAGAATGGGAAGTCTCCTAGGGCAGATTGTCTGCCAATAGAGTTTTATAAAGCGAATATAGACTGGGTGATTGATGACCTATATGAGGTGTATCAATAGGCTATTGAAAAGGGATCTTTAGGGAGTAACATAAACAAAGGCATAATAAAGTTGCTTCCAAAAGATGGTGGTAAGAGTAATATTAAAAATTGGAGACCCATTTCTCTCTTAAATGTGTCCTACAAAATTTTTGCAAAATTGTTGGTTCGGAGATTAACAGAGATCCTCCCATTGATCATAAACAATACCCAAACAGGATTTATTAAGGGCAGATATATTTTAGAAAACTTGATTACTAGTTGGGAGGCACTAGATTGGGCAAGACAAAACAATCAAGATATAGGGGTCCTTCTGGATTTTGGAAAAGCTTATGACAGAATAGAGTGGTCATTTGTATTATCTATATTAGAAGCAATTGGTTTCCCAAATGAATTATGTAAAATGGTAAAGGTTCTATTGAAAGATGCTAATGCTCGAGTGGAGGTAAATGGTTCTCTTTCAGATCTCTTTCCCCTTTGAAGATCTATAAGACAAGGCTGCCCCTTAACTCCTGCTTTATTTGTAATTGCTTCTGAAGCCTTGTTCTATATTTCAAGGACTGACAGACTCAGATCCCTTTCCCCTCAAGGAGAATGAGTTAAGCACGAGCTAAGATTTGGTTGATTAGCTCAGTTTTATGATTTGTTTGAGGATGGAATTAAATGGATTATTTCAATTGGTAACTAATTTTTTCCATAATAACTAATTTGGAGTAGTGAGTATAGACAATGTAAGTTCTGGCCCAAAATGTTTCTAGACATGCCAAAATTAAGTCTAAAAATTTTGAAGCATGAATAGGCTTAGTGCTAACATAAAGACAACTGTTTTAGAGAATTGACAAACCGCAGGAAAAGTTTAATTATGTTTCCTTTTGTGAAGTAAGACACCAAAGGTGTTCATTAAGCTAAAGTAATTTTCATATTCTTTGTGATGTTGCTTGGTAGTTATATATAATTAGACCATCCACTTCCCTAAAGTAATTTTCCCCGATTATGTTTGCCTATTGATAACGAATCAGTTGGAAATCCATTCACCTAATAATTTTTATTTTTTGAAATTTGTGATAAAACCACCGGGTTATATATGCTTGGAGGGAATAAAGCACAGTAACGAGACTTGTCTGGACTTGGCGAGTCCCTAGTCGAGTCAACCCAGCCAAGTTTGGGGACTCGGCTGAGTCCGGACAAGTCCTACCCAAACTCACAGGACTCGCGAAGTCTAGGCAAGTCCCATCAGCAAGACTCGGCCGAGAGGTTTGAAAAGTGCAAAAATAACATAAAATTTAAAGTTAAAATTTGTATGGTTTTGGAGGTCTAGGCACCGAGTCTCGAGCCCCAAGTCAAGTCACCCTCGCCGAGTCTGTGCCAAGTCCAAGTCTCGTAACTATGGAATAAAGTCATCTTCTCAGATGTAAAAAGTGAAAGTATCTCACATTACAGACGAATGTGACTTTGATTACCCCTCCATACAGCTAAAGACTGTTTGGAAAACTCTCTTTACAAAGAAAGTCACTCCCAGGTTGATTCCACACTGAACTTCCCACACATCTAATTTTATGTCCTTGAAAAGGCCAGCATTTAGATAAGAACTTCAATAGTGATTGTATGGTTATTAGAGAATTGTAATAATTTATTGACACTCAAGTCATTGGCTTTAGGTAATTAGTAAGTGTCGTGTTGAGCTTTTGGATTCAAGCAATTGGTACTTGAGCCAGTGATTGGATGTGATGTACAGTGTGTAGTAGATGGTGTGAGTTTTGGATGATGCTTCAATTGGAATTGTTTATTCAAGTGAAGCCACTTTCGGTCACCAACCAAGTATTGATGAAGTACTTGATTCTTATCAAGGAAGGCATTATCAATGCTTATGTTTGAAGTAGAATTTCTAGAACCTTGCAACGCATTGTGGCTAGAGTTAAGAACAAAAGTAGCATCATATTGCTCCTTTTCTTCATGAAACACAAATGGTGTTGGAAGAGCAATTGGAAGCATGCAAAGTGAAGGGGGTTGGATGCCATTACAAATCTCAGAAGGAGAACACGTTATACATGTATGTATTCTGTTGTTAGATATGCGTTGAAGCTCGAAGAATATAGATATAATTGTCCACTTTTTTATTAGTCATGAGAATCTCAAGGTGAATGAGTTAAGCACGATCTAAGATTTGGTTGATTAGCTCAGTTTTGTGATTTGTTTGAGGATGGAATTAAATGGATTATTTCAATTGGCAACTAATTTTTTTCATAATGGCCCAAAATAACCAAATAGTTTGTGTTGGAAATGTTGTCATTGATGTCAAGGGTATATAGACAGTTCGATAATGTCATTAATGTCAAAGGTACAAAGATGAAGTTTTCATTAAGTTCAAGTCATGTCAAGAAGGGTTTTGTTGTCTAAGCATATTATCATTGATGTGGAAGTTGTCTTTGATGTCAAGGAAATCAGACTAAGAGTAAGAGTGAAGATGATATAAGGTTAAGGAGGGAAATATAACTCTAGAATGAAGCAAGACATGAGCTGATTGCTTATCGCTAAAATTAAGATAAGATAATAGTTGAATAAGCAGCGATTACATGACAATGATTACATGTCAATAAGCAGTGATTATAAAAAGAATACCCAAGTTCTATTGTGCACTTATCAATCATTAACAGCATGACACAAGAAAGCATAATGCCTTTGCCAGCTTCTTATGAGAGATTACAAGCCAGTTGAGGTTATAATGTCTCATAGAGATTACACTTCAGTAATTAATAATTAAGGAGCAGAAACAGAGGATTTACAAAGGCAGCGATTACCTTTGTTAAAGTGTAGTTATCATCATTCACAAAGAAGCAATTCTTTATAAGGCAGCAAATATTATTAATAAAAAAAGGGCATATAAGACCAAAAAAAAAAAAAACACGTAAGTTTAAGGAGGCAGCGATTAATATGAGTGTGAATAAGACAAAATTAGAATAAAACAAAAAGTGAATAGAGACAAAAATAAAGGGAAGACCGATGACTTTGTTAGGCAGTGATTTGCATAAAGGAGATGTGCGATCTGTATGTTAATGATTAAAATAAATAAAGCAGCGATTGACTATACAGAGCAGCAATTTGTTTAATATATACAAACATTAATACCAATCCCCCAAGTAAAGCAGCGCTTATGAAAGGACGATAACTGAAAAGGTTTGTCTTTTGTGAAATGGTTTGTCTATTGATAAATGTTACGATTTGTTTATGAAGTGAATTGTTTTGAAAAGTCAGAAATATATAAAGAAAAAATTATGATTATTTAAAGGACATAACCTTTTGAAAGGTTGTCTCTATGTTAAAAGAGATGCATCTATTCATAATAAAAGGATATAATATGTGAATGAGGTTTGGGGAGAAGTGTGATGTGAATTTAAAATATACACCAGCAGGTATATCAGCATAGCAGCATAAATCGCTTGGGGAATAAATCAGCAAACCAAAAGTTCAGGATTTTTGAAAAAATCGGGAAAAAATCGGGAAAAAAATGGATTTACAAAAAACTGCAAAAAATTGAAGAAAAACAGTCAGAAAGTAATTTTTTTTAAATTTAATGGCATTTCCATAGCATACAGACATTGAGAGCAAATAAAATATAGAGTTCAATCCATGAATTATAGAAAATAGATTTTCGTTGCTTATACTCATATCGCTGATCAGTGATTACATTGCACAAAACATACTACAACTGCATAAATATCAGATGGTGACAGCTGTCAAAATGTCTATTACAATATAGTTTGTGACTTTGTACAAAGTAAACCTATAAACTAACTACAAAGTTCCAAAAAATTCAATTGTAGCAAATGACATGCTATAGGGCAGAAGCTCCCGCTCTCGATGTTGAAGCTGCTAGGTGACCGGTTGCCCGCTGAGCTTCTTCAAGTAGATCATTAGGCTCGCTGGCCTCCGCCATGATATCTACATCTTCAGGCTCAAGACAATATTCAAATTCATCCTCAAGAACATCATCATCAGATGCAGCAATCCACTTAGACTGAGGATCAATCTCGTCGAGGTCAATTAGGGCATCTTCCTCAATAGTTCCTGTTTTTGCCCATGTAGAAATTAGTCTTTTCTCTACAAGTGAAAAACACAATGACAACAACTGAAATTGATTGCAAGCGTATTAAAAGTCTCACCTTGAGCTTTCTTTAGCTTCAGGCGGAGGTTGTGGTGAACAAACACCAAGTCATTCATCCTTTTTTGTGTTAAGCGGTTGCGTTTTTGGAATGTATGTGTTCAAAAACACTCCAATTACGCTCACAAGCGGATGAGCTGCATGGCTGGCTCAAAATGCGTATTGCCATCCACCTTAGATATTTGCATTCGTGGCCAAAAAAATCCCACCATTGAGCTGAAAGTTCAAAGAACATTATATGGAGATGAGTATCATGTAAGAATATATTAAAATCTAAGATACATTTAATGATCATGTGATATGAAAAATCAAAAGATTATCAAAATTTTATAGTCTACCTGGTTGGAAGGTCTTTCGGCCTTCCACGACAACCCTAGAAGAGAGAAAACCCCTTCCTTTCCTATACAATTGCAACTCTGACATAGCTTCATGCAATCGTTCTTGGTCTGGAAACATTTTGTCCATGCACTTTAACAATCCTTGTGTGATCTCAGCATCAATTTGTCTGAATGAAGAGTTGTAGAACAATGATGGATTGAGAAAGTATCCTGCAGCATGGAGAGGGGAGTGCATCTGTCCATCCCATCTCCTATCTATTATGTCCCACAATGGCATATACCTATACCTGTCATTTTCCAGCCTACCCCTCATCACCTCCTTGGCCCTATCCATGGCCTCATACAAGTATCCCATGGGGGATTTATCCCCATCCACTAGCCTCAAGACTTTTACTAGAGGCTCTGAAAATGATGCTACCTGTCACCCACATTCCAAAATCCAGTGGCATATATGTACCCCATTGCCATGCCATCCGGTTGCATCACCAAAGCCGCATCATCCATTTCTCTCTTGAAACAAAACATTCGCTTTCAAATTCATTTTTGTTGACAAAGAGTTTGTGCAAGAAATGTGTTGCAAATCTTAATACCTCCTCGATCAAATCAGGGTCCAGGTTCTCTCCTGAGAGACCATCATACTCCAAAACTCCTTGTAGATACTTTGAGAGTAAATATTGATGAGTAAATAGCCAGCCCTTTAGCAGATCTCCTTAACCCATTCAATTTTCCCCAAATGTCCTCTAGGGTTAGATCAAATGCACAAATGCTGCAGGTTATGGGGTAAAACATGGAGGGTATTTACTGTAAAGTCTTCCTGCGAGCAACACAAGGCAGAAGATTTTAGGTTCCCATAAATCTGAACTACATTTTCGCCCCATCATGACTAACAGTCATACATATTGTAAAACAATGCAAATGCATTTCATTGTATTGATGCGATTCCTACAGACTTAAAAATACTACAAGATCGGAGACAAGGAAGTTGATGAGGGTTCGGTTCCTTCTATCTGTCCATCCGTTTGACATAATGGTGCACCCACTATTAGTCCACTCTGATCGATGCTCTTTAAGAACATCTTTGACATCGTTTACTACCTCATTGAGCATACTAGTCCTCAATGTTTGATAAGATGGGGCTCGAAACCCAGGACCTACAGCTACAAGAGCATCAACCATAGCTTGCCAATATGGAGATCTGGCAGCATGGAATGGCAAGCTTGAGGAGTACCAAAAATTTGCAATGGCCTTCTTCACTTGATCGTGGACATTCTTCCTCCATCCTGTACTCTCCAAAGTGGTTTGTGATCCTGGTGTACTACGAGGTTGGAAGAAAACATCAATGTTTCCTCCACCTGTGTTTGGGCCATGTGCTGTAGAAGAAGGTGTTGATCTGGATTCCCTAAAACCCCCATGCCCACCATCCTTCTCAACCAAGTTATTCCTCTTCACACTTGCAGAATTAGAACTTGTTTCAACTCCGGTTCTTGCTTTTTTGGCCTTATTCTTAGTGATACCCTGAAGAGCTTGTTTTGCCTGATATGTGACATCTGCAGGGCAATCTCCGCATATGGTGGTGTTATTACCTGGTTCTTTTGACAAATGCCATTTGAACCAATAAATTCCACCACTGACTTCACCCTGGCACCAATTGCATTTAACCTTTGCACTACCATCAATTGGTGTGCAATGTGTCCACGCAAAGTTTTTCTGACGTGGCATTGTGATCACTGATCAAGAATGAAACTGCAGTGCTGATTTATTCTTTATAATAGAAGATAAAAAAATTGAAATGGAGCAAATTTAAAATAACTAGCTAATTTTCTGCACCATTGATTTATTTTAGCCTAATAATTTTAGTACCCCATCAGATGACAATGACTAAATATTTCTTTTAAAATGATATAATAGTAAATAAATGAATTAAAATTCTAATTAATGATATTTTAAACAATAACTAGAAAATAAATAACAACATAGTAATTTGTTACAAAGAAATATTTTAAACAATAATATAATCATGATAATAACATTTTAAAATTATATTTCATGCTAAATAATTTTAAAATAAAATAAAGCAATATTATTTAAAATTTTTAAATAGTAAATAAATAATACAAAATTAAATAAATAAAATAAATCATTAAAATAATAATGATTTTTAGTATTTCATTATGAGTAATAATATTAGCAGTTTTTTTACCTTTTTTCGTAAATTACAATTAAATATTATATCATATGCACTTTAAAATCAGAGCAAAAATTATATAAATTAAAAAATACAAAGAGTATTCCAAAAATCTTAACCCTAAAACCTCAAAACAATACAATTAAATTGCCATGACCTGTCCAAAAGTCTGGAAGATTTAGGAAAAAATTCGTGAAAAATGCATGAAAACAAGAAAATGCATGGTAAGGTACTTTTCAGTACTAGGGAAAAAAATGCCAGTTCAGAAGTCTACCTCCCAAAGGTGAACTCATACAAACGCCAAGTGTTGAAGAAGCACATTCTTGCTTGATCTCCGGCTGCTAGTCGCCCGGGCCTCCCACAGATGTCCGGTTTCGGTCTAACTACTGATGATGTCCATGCTTCCCAGCAACATATACAATTTTCTGCAACTTTTGGAGCTTTTATTTTTTTTGTTATGTGCTGGTTTTATCGTTAGTGCCAGAGAGCGAACGCGATTTTCTCCAGATTAAAACGTGATTAAAACGCGTTTAAAACCTGCAAAAAATCGTTGACGTTAGTCAATGTTTTTTTCAAAAAATCGGGGAAAAAATCGTCCAGCCTGCAGATTTATTAAAAATCACGATTAATCGGGTTTTATTGCAGATTTATGCTTCTTTGGGTATATGAGTATGAGTATGCTGATGTAAAAGAAGAGAATATGCAGATATAAAAACAAATCGTTCGAGTGAAGAAGGTGAGAAAAGTAAAAGAATATCCAATGCATAATATGAGAACAGATTTGTAAGGGGAATTTAAGAGCATATTTATTTCAGATTTATGAAGTATTTATGGCAGACTTATGAAGAGGTATTTATACAGATTTGTGAAGAGGGTTTCATGCAAAGATAAAGAACATTTTGGAGCAAAGTGGAGAGAGTTTTGTGAGAGATATATAAAATTCTAGGCAGATTTGTATGAAGAAATTACAGAAGAATTATTATCATTAGATAGAAGGCAGAATTTTAAAAGGGGAGAACATATAGATTTGAAGAGAAGTATAATTGGATGATGAAACATCATTTATAAGACAGATTGTATGAGGAGATTGTAATTAATTTTATGGCAGGTTTATGATCAGTTTATAGCAGATTGAAAAAGGAGTTATTGGTGTCTCTCTAGTAGGTTGGTGCCTATGTATTCAGTTGTGGGAGTTGGTGCTCCCAATGAGTTGATGCTCACAAATTGAATAGGGGGTTGGTGCTCACAAATTGAATGAGGGGTTGGTGCCTCTAATAGGTTGGTGTCTACAAAATTTGTAAACAGAAGAACTTATATAAAAGCATTAATTTGCTGTGGTTTTTTTTCCATAAAGGTTTCCATGTAAATATTGTGTATTATTGTGTTCTTCTCATGTGCATTATTATTGATGTTGAGTAAATGATGTTATTGTTATTGATTAAGTTTTATATGTGGCATTAAGTTTGAAAAAGTAAAGATTGTTGTTATACTGATTCACCCCCTCCACCTCCCCCGCCTTCCCCCTCTCTCGGTATAACCGTGTGCTCATCAGTTTGGAGTAGTGAGTATATACAATTTAAGTTCTTGCCCAAAATGTGTCTAGACATGCCAAAATTAAGTCTAGAAGTTTTGAAGCATGAATAGGCTTAGTGCTAACATAAAGACAACTACCACAGGAAAAGTTTAATTATGTTTCCTTTTGTGAAGTAAGACACTAATGGTGTTCGTTAAGCTGAATTCTATGGTATTGGTAAAGGCTAACACAAGGGATTTTTCAGGTTGGAAGTTTCGATTGGTTGGAAAATGAACAATGAATTGCCTTGAACTCTTTTCTTTATGGATGACTGATACAAAGAACATTGGGTGCATGCAGCATCTTCTGGATGCCAAAACGATCCTAATATGAAGAGAGAGCCTTTGGTCTTGAGCTATCCCATATGGGAGACAGGAAATTATGTTTCTGAGCAACCCATCTCTTAAGATTTAAAATATATTCCAAGAATACTTGGTTGATGACTGTGAGTTTACTTTTTGAATCCAAAACTGAACTGAAGGTAAAGGCTGTTGGGGTGAATTGCTTCCTATCATCAGAGGTTACACATTGGACTTCAAGAATGTAAAGCCTTTTGGTTGTAGGACAACTAACCACATTATTGTTGGTTCCTTTCTTGTACCAGATCACCTGGTGAAATTGTTGTATATATGATGGATTCTTCAAGTAGTGATTTACTTGCATTTTGAATTTGGAACTTGTGTGTTGTAATGTTAGGCTGGAGGATGTCTAACCACTTTATTTCTAGCTTCTTTCTTGTACCATATCAGCAAGTGAAATTGTTGTATACGTGATGTTATTGCATTTTGGATTTGGAACTCATGAACTGTAGTATTTGGTTACATGTGCTGAAAATTTTCTCTTTTCCAAATAAATAGAGATTCCTTTCTATGTGTTTGAATAATTGCATATGATGTTATGTCGTACCTTAGTTTTATCAAATGATTATTCACCCAAATTCACGTTTTGATTTTTTAATTTTTTTATATACAGAGTTAATTATCCCTTCTTAATTTAATGCCATGTTGTATTTTTTCTCTACCCTTGAAACATACCTGAACCGAACTGAGGAATTTATCTTTCATTCTATGATACCTATTTATTGTAATGCTGTGGTTTGTTGATAGAAATATGATAGATCAATTAGAATAAACTATTGTACAGTAAATTTGATTAAGTAGATAAAAAATGACCCTCCACAAAATCTGTTGAATTATTAAATACAAAATGCAAGAATTAGATATAACTGGTCATAAACATGTGAAAAAAGTATGACATTATGTTGCATGTGATGTAATTGATTTTGGAATGCAATATTTTTTTTGAATCATATAACATTTGAATTCTTCACTATAAAACAAATATGCTTATAAAATATATCATCGATGATTGAGAATCAGTCTTCATCAAAGTGCGCCTTACAGTTATATTACTGAGGTATTACCTAATAAGATAACAATATTTGTGAAGGTATTGGAAGGAAGGATCAAGTGCATCAACATAAAATGAAAATTGTAGTGCCTACATAAAGATTGTTTACATAAAAGGAAACACACACCAAGATTCATGTGTAGAAGTACTCATGGGGAAGAAAAATCCATGGAAGAAACACAATCTCTTTGCTTTGGCAACATTAAGGAGTATGGTTATCCTCAACTATCTAATGATTGAAAAGAAGTGCAAACAGCTAGGAAACACAACATGATCTCACAAGGTGTGAATCCCTAGCATAAGTTTGCAATGCCAAAACCCTTGAATACAATTAGGGTCCATTGATGTTGTGCAACCTTAACGAGAGATTTCCTCAGTTGCAAAACTTATGGTAAAGAAAAATAAACTAGATAGTAATACCAATCTAATGTCTCATACTTTGTAGCTTTGAAAGTTTAATTTTCCAATGGACCATGCCTAAAGATTTATGTACTTATCATTTTCAAGTAAGTAACAAAATGGTGAGGTCTTTATTCCATAACCCATTTCCAATCAATATTTCTAATTTATTACTTGACAAAGGGGCATGGCTACTCACATAATCCAAAATGATATTAGAAGGTGTGAAATGTTCTTAGTAGATCCAAACCTACTTATACTCTTAAATTGTTTCTCATTTCTTGTCCAAGGACATATGCTTGTCTCTTCAAAATCAATGCCATAGAAATAAGAATGTACTAAAAATCTTCATTTATGACGGGAAATTTCATCCTTCAAGGGTGATTCTCCTCAATCCCCACCTCAAAAGTAATCTTTGATTCTTGAACCCATCTTTCACTTTGTTTGGGTCGAGTTTACCTCCAAAATCTGAAAGCTTAGTGTTCACTTGAGTTCTTTGCTTGGATACAACTTCAATGAACTTTAGGGTTTGTTGCTCCAAATTGAACTTTTTGAATATTAGGTTCATCACTTCATTGTTCACTCCTTGAGCTAACTTCAAGAGTGGCGTGTAATTAGAATATATACCCTATTCTTAATATTCCATTTGTATTCACCAACACAAGTTTTAACACTTAGAATTATGAAAAAGTTGAATTAGAGTTTCGTCTTTGAATAACTTTGCTTAGAAATCATAATGATCTTTAGAATTGTGATGCATAAGTGCTAAAATTTAGTGAATTAGTTGCATATAATATAATAAAGTAGGTGAATGAGTGAGCCAACACATAAAAGAGAATCAATACAAAAATTTACCTTGGAGAAACCCCACATGGGAAAACTCATGCAAAATTTGGAGCACATTCTAGACTCATATGGTAATGGTAGGAAGTTTTAAGGATGCTTTTCCCTCTATGTTGTAAGGTTCTTTTGGTACCCCACTCCTCGCCCTCCCTTCCCCTGTAGCCATATGGGTTCAATTTTGGGTCGGGATGACTCTAGGTTTGCCCAAGGTCCACCCTAGGCTCCACATGGAGCCAAGGATGGTTGGGGTAGACCCTAGGCAAACCTAGGAGGACTTGTTGCCCAATCGACCATAAAAAAAATATTTTTTTAAAAACATTTTTAGAAACAAAAAGTATCCTAAATATGTAATTCACTTCTAAGTGAGGGTACTTGAATTTTTTTTCCTCATTTAACAAACACAAGTGACAAAAACAATATTTTTACCTCCAAGCTGTCATTTTTTTCCCAACACAAGTGACTAAAACAACAGTTTTACCTCCAAGTTGCCATTTTTTTTCACAAACACAAGTGACTAAAACAACATTTTTGCTTCCAAGCTGCCATTTTTTTAAGGTTGCATTTTTCTTCAAAGATGAGGGCTATGATAGAAAAACTTAAACCAACAGGAGAGCAAGAGTTATACAGGTAAGATTTGTTCATCAAAGGTGAGTGAATCTTGTAAGTTTTTTTCAAGTTTTAAAGTTTTTTTTGAAGATTTAAAAAAAAATCATTTTTTGAAGTCTTGATTTTTTAGTAAACCTTTTATAAATAATAGTGTTATAATGTAAATTTTTAAAAAAATGTTGTAGCATTGCAAATTTGTAATGTTTATACAAAATGGCTAATAGTTCTAGTTTAGTTGCCCGACGTGCAAAGAGCTCATTTAAATTTGATGCAACATCACTTCTTTGACAACATACAACCATGATTGAACAACTTCCTAGTGGTGGGGGTTATCATTGGCATTGTATCTAATGTGGAAATGAGTATAAGAGCTCATACAATTGAATGAAAGCTCACTTGTGCACTGTTTTCAGCTTAAAAATAAGAATTTGTTTATGGCTAAATAAAAAGGGTTTTCAAATAAATAGATAATGAGATAAATTAAAGAAAAAGAGGATGCAAACATGGTAAGTAATAGATCAAAGGAAAGAGTACATCCTCTTTCTAGAAAAGGATTGCAAAAACGTTCCAGTGCTTTATCACAATTGGTTGGCCCACATCCTTTCATGCCACCATCTTCTTCAAAAGAGAATACCCCCTTTCTTTTGCATTAAAGAGGCCCATGGGAAGAAAAAAGTACCATATATATAAAAACCCATACTCTACCCAAGGAAAAAAATGTCCTAAACCTATACCCATCCCTATACTAGAATTGAAAACTTAATTTTCCATTACGTAAATGATTGTCTAGAGAAGCATTTGTGTCTTGTGAATTTTCTACTATTTTTTATGTTGGCATACAATAAGGTTATGCATTGATTTGTAACCCATAATGAATTTAGAGTAGTTTTGAGTATGGTTAAATTGTGTTGATTACCTCTAAAACAAGCATTACCTCTAAAACAAGATAATTCAATTTTAGGATTGTCCTACAAATGAGAGACTTGATGGAAAACCTAGATTGATTCCCACATTCCTCTAAACTAAAGCACCTTTTTCAAATTCTAAGTTTAGGGAAAAGGTAATGAAGCTCATAATGTATGAATTGTTTTGGACCCTTAGTGTTGAGTTTCCCAATATGTTATTTGAATTACTCTATTTTGTTTTCAACAATGACAATGTTTCTATAGCATCAAGGGAACACGACCTTCACTCTTAAAGCACATTTAATACCAACATTAAGTAATCCTCAAGTTTAAGAATAATACAAATCTATTTGTGAAGTCCTCCATAGGACTACATTTTGTAAGATTGTGCTTTGAGTTGTAGAGTTGTACAATATGAGGGATTTTAGGTAAGCATGGGCTAAAACAATGAGATAATTAAATGACAAACTTTATGTTGATAAATATGATGTAGCATCAAAGGAGAGAGTGCTACTCACTCAATTAACCTAATGAGAGGGGAATGGATGAACCTAGTGCGAGACGACTTGATGAAGGAGGGAGAGGGCCTCTAGGGGTGTGCAATTGTGAATTGTTCAAATTTGTTTTAGCTTGCCAAAGTAATGTGCACCTTTAAGACTTCTAATTATTAAATTTGTAGATAAAATAATTTGTTTAACAAAAGGAGAATGAGGGTTGAATGATAGTGAGCCATGCACTTGGCTTAACCAAGCAATTGTGAGAAGTCTCTCTTGATGAAGGAGGTGGACATGGATGAGGGTGAAGGATAACAAACAACATGATTTTGGTTTGGCTTGCCAAAATAAATTGAGGGCCTTTAGACACTTGATTGAAATATTGAGTGACTTGTTTGATGAAATGAGAATGAGGGATGAATGACAACTAACCTCTTGGGTAGCTTGACTAAAGGAATGGGAGAGGACTCTTCTAATGGAGGGAGGGGAGAAGGATGCCAAGTGTAAAATTAGATGAAAGGGGGTAATTTTTGCATTCTATGTCAATAACATTGAAGTGGGTGTCACACCCTTCGAATTCTACCCCATAGGAGGCCTATAAGTGTCATGCCTTATATTACTTCATCACATAAGCACCCAACCATGCCTCTCAATACCACCAATACACACACACTTCTTTGAATATGTTTTCTTTAGCAGTCTTCATTAGGGCTAACTAGATCCACATTATGTTTCAACAAATTTAAATTTATGGGCCTATCTAATTTTGAATTGTCAATTTGTGTGTAGGGAAATAGATTGATCTCAGTGAATTATGATGAAATTTCTTTTCAAAAATTGAGTGGTCAAATGGTAATCATTGTGACGAGGATGGTGGTGAAGATGATAATGAAGGTATCAGTGGGGGTGGTTATGGTAGCAATTATAGTGGTGTTAATAATGGTAGGGATCAGTTCATTGGCCCTAATGGGCCCAATGTTTGATTGAACATATTACTTTTGATAAATGTCATTTTCAACTTAGATGTGCCATACAATTTGAGTTATATAATTATATACCTTTTTAATTAAATAATTTCATGGTTTGGAGACTACTTTTTAATTGTTTCAATATATTATTTGAATTATATTTTACTACTTTAATATTGTTCATTTGAAAAGTATTCATTTAAAAACAAATTTGATTCATATTTTGTAGGGTTTATATCACTTTATGTTGATTGCAATTACTATGAATAAAATTAGGATTTTAATCATGGCAACTCTATTTTTGTTATGCTTAATCACCTCATATCAATGAAATGATTACTTATAATGAATGGTAATTTTAAAGAATATTAATAATTACAATTGGTTATCATATTATGATTTTTTTTTTAATGCCAATATTGGCATAATGAGATGGTTTACAGATGGTATTGTTCTTCCCACCAAGGTTCAAACCTCATTGGGGTGTTATTGTTGAGTGGTTAGGTTGGGGATGAGGTCCCTCATTTGTGGTCTCACTAGTTCATAGCTTCTGGTAAAAAAGTTTACCCCTTTAAGAAAAAGAAGTAATGATTTTTTTTATTATATTTTTTTTATAAATTAATATTAATAAATGACTCATAAGCAAGAAGCAAAAAAATTCACACTGTGTGGAAGCTAAAGTTGATAAATAATTCATCTAATTAAGTCAAGATTAAAATCATCTTACTCAAGATTACTTTAGAAGGACTTAGCAATATAGTCAAGTTAAAGTCAAATAGCTTAGAGTGAAGGGTTGAATTCATAGTTAGGGCATTACCAAAGTAGTTTGGGTTAAGGACAAGGGTATGTGCACATAGATGGAGGGCCAAAAAGTGGCCAAATTTTTATATTTCCCCAAAATGTGCTTGTGTTCTAAGAAACATATCATGTATATTTTTTTGAAAACATGCTTGTGCTCTAAGAAACATAACATGTATATTTCTCCAAAATGTGTTGGTGTTATAAGAAACATAATGCATGTGGGTTATAATGTGCACACATTAAGACTTGGGCATGTTTTAGTAATGTGAGGGCATCACAACATGTATATTTGAATTTAGACCAATGAATGTTGCCCTTAAGCTTGAAAGAAGTTTGAATTTATCAATCTTAAGGGTTAGACATGCAATTTGGGTGCCTAAATTTGTGTATTACAAAAAACATACAAATGTTGGGTGTGCTCTCCATTAGCTTTGTGTATTTTAGGACAAGATTCTAAACACAATGACAATTCCAAGCTTTGTTTTAGCTTACTGACCATGTAGTTCTTTCTAAAATCTAAATTTATTAAGGTCTTCATATCTAATTATTTTTAGTAGTGCCTTTATTTTTTACAAAACAACACATGCCATATTTTCTATGTTATATTTGATCTACCATCCAAATTTGAAAAAATAAATCACAACCCACTTCATTCTATATGCATTGAATAAGAAAAATAAAATATTTTTTATTTATTTTTAAATTAGAGGGGGAGCATCTCTATTTTTTATTTTTTTGGGATGTGTTCCACTTAGAAAATTAGTAAAAAAAATAATATACTTATCAATAATTTATCAAAAAAATATAACATTATATTTGCAAACTTTTCATCCAAGGGATTTAGAATTACTTAATGGAACTCAAAAAATGTAAGGCAGCATGCTCAATGCTATGTTACATTTTTTGTGATAAAAACATGACCATTTTGTGTGCTCTTGGCATTTGACCCTTTTAATCATCACAATTTTTAAAAGTTAATAAATTTAGAAACTAGATTTTAAGCATTAGTTCTTATCTCATCTTTAAATTTTGAATGTAGAGGTTTTGAATTATTTGTTGAAGTTTAGTTTTTGTTGATTCTAGGAAAAATGTGGCTACTTTTGACTCCCTTTGGTCCCTCAATGTGATGTGCTTACCCACAAGATAGACTTAGGTGGCAAGTAATAGGTGGAAAGGGCTTACCACGAAAGACGAACACAAAGTGAGTCAATGGTAAAATTAGTCCAATGTTTTTAAGATAAATGATTTGGGGTTCTATTATAAGACTTTATCTCATGAACTAATACCAAAACATACATAATATAGAAGTTAATATCCTATATAAGCAACCCATAAATGGGTGTAGTGGGTAGCCTTCATTAGCCAAAAAAAAATAATGCTACCAAAGAAAAACATCTTATATAAACATTGGAATAAGATACTAAAGCCACCAACCAACTATAGAAAACAAAACACAAAATTTATAAAAGAGAACATAGACACCATATTTAGGGAAGCTAAGATAGACCTCAACATGGCATAATTGAATAGCTTGAACTGTCAAACTCCCTTTTATAAAACCTTTTACCAAAGATCATGATTAAATGTACCATGGTCATTGATGAACCCATTAACACATCCAAACCATCAAACAAAATACCTTTGTAACATTTATGTTCTTATCAAGCACACCTACTTATCATTCTCTGATCTCAATAGCATGTGACCACTTGCCACCTCAAGCAAACCCTTATGGTGTAAAACTACCTTGTTCTTAATTACCAGACACAAATTTTGACAAAATTTAGTAAGCTTGCTCACATCCATGATTAAATCATGTCACATATGTTAGCTTGCTTTGGCATGCTTTCCCTTGCAAGCCCAAAACCATGCGTTAATAGGGGTTCCTTCTCTTTCAACACAAACTTTAAGTGCTCTATTGTCTCCTCTACTTTTGTAAGCCTCACTAGAAATTCCAACAAGCAAGCCTTCACATGTTCCACTTGTACAACCTCTAGATTAACTTCAAAGTCTCCTACAATTGATGCTTGTGATTGAAGAATCATGTTATCCTCAATACAGTCATTGCCCATAATTTTTTTAAACACATTTAACTTGGCTACCTTGGAACAATTAAATATCCTTGGGTGATCCCACAATAGTGGTTTACAATTTTTGGCCAAACTGGACACTGAAATTATTTTTTACAACTAAATCTTCACATTCGGGCACCTATAGTGGCTAAACCATGAAGAATTTGAAGATGATAAAAACTAGAGTCTCGTCACATTTTGTCTATAGATTCTAAAAATATTTTTTTCAAATTTTTTGGAACTAGATTGCACTTCTTTTTCCATCCCCCATGAAAACTGGTTTTTTTCAAAAACCAACATTTTTAAAAAGTGATGCACACCGTATAACGCATAACTTTTTTTCCATGAAGGATAAAATTTTAATTCTTTCGAATTTAGATTTGTAATTCTGATATCTAGTGCTTCCACTTGGTTAGACAGTTTTTTATGGAATATTTTTTCTTTAATCAAGTTTTGAAGTCAAACCAATTACAATTCAGACATAGCGTGACTGTATAGCGTATAACTTTTTTTGTATATATCAAAATTCAATTTTATTTTTTTTGTTGGATCAAGGACTTCAATATCTAGTGCACTCATATTTTTCAAATTTTTTTTTGATAATTGGCTATTTTTCCACATGTGCAAAACAGAGACCTTCATTTTCGATGAAAAACCTATGTTTAATAAAACTAAAAAAATAAATACATAATAAAACCAAAACATATTAAAATTATATTCATTGGATAGCTCGTTTTGAGGACTACTTGATTCAAGTTGGGTTTGTGAAGATTCCTCCATTTTCATCCTCAACCCAAGTTCTGAAGTGCCAAAATTTGGGTTTTTTTTGTGTCTCAAGGAGGGGATGAGGAATAAAGGGGGTTCGAATGAACCCATATGGGTTCGAGCGAACCCCCCTTCTATAAGGAGTTTTGATGGATTTTTTGGCAGGAAAGTATTAGGAGGGTTCACCCGAACCTAGGTTCTAGCGAACCCCTAATGGGTTCAGTCGAACCAATAGGTTTGTACAAACCCCTAAAATCAATTTTTTTGCCATGCATTCATTTTCTATGAGTTTTCCTTCCTCACTTCAATTGTAAACCACTATTGTGGCTTCACCCCCTTTTTAGCCTATGTTTCGAGGCTTTTCCTTGGTAGAGAGGGTCCCAAGACATTTTCAAACCCCTCCTAGCCATGAAAAAAAGCTCTAGTTGATAGCCACAAAGACCACATTGGAATCACCAATGCCTCAATAAAGAGAAATTCTCCACTCCAAATTAAAATAATGCTAGATAAGAGGAGGCCATATGCCTTGCACCTATAAACAAAGTACTCATAAAAGCTCATAAAAAATTGTCAAGCTATAGTCCTATCGAATTTGCTACACGTGTGAAAGCCACACACCAAGTAGCACCAACCATACACCACATATGAGGCTTAAACGATAATAATAGCTAACCATCATAGAAATGATAGGATGCTTTCAAGGGTCATCATTTATAAGATTTGTCAGACCTTTCCATTCATTAATGTCATGAGTGTCGATAGAGGAGAAAGATCAATTATGTTATTTGCCAATAAATCTACCACTTTATTTTTCTCTTTGCAGTAGTGAACCACTTCAACTTTATCAAACTTACTTTTTTTTAATATAAGATTTCTTTCAAAATAGATCTAAGTTTCCAATTAGGGAAGAAATATTTTTTCACTCTATTTATAATAATTAATGAATCTCCCTTCACTTAATGTTGTAAAATCCTTCAAGGTACACCAATATTGTACTTGATAAGAGAGCATCCCATTTAGCCTCATTATTAGTTTTGTGTCTAAGTGATGAGAGCCTCCAAACACAAAGGCATTTGAGGTGTCCCGAAATATATTTCTTGTTCAAGTTCGATCAAGATTGTCTTGAAAAGTTCTATCATGTAAGGGGGCTTTCCATTTTTTTATCTTAATATTCTTAGAAACAACTAACCCATTAATGAGATAAATTTAGTCTAATGTTGGATCTAATATAATCTAAAGTTCTCTCTATGTTAGGCCAATATAGTTATCTCTTAAAAATTCACTTATAGTATGTGAGCTAAAAGATTAGGCTTTTCATCTTCTTTGTCATTAACACACTCCATAAACTAACAACAATGATTATTATAAGAAAACTTTCTAGAAACAAATGTGCATAAATATTTTATCAATGTTTTAGATCACACTCCATAATCCATCATTAAGATAAAAGATACATATAGATTACCACGTATAACTCTATATAGAGATAACCTTACAAAAGTGCATTAATCCCATTTTAGGGGATACAAAAAAATCAAATGCACAAGTCATTTTGATTAACATATTTGTTACGAACACCCATTTAAATATGTTAAATGCTACCTCTTCATTAATGGATCATTTTTTAGCATGTTGAAAATAGTAAACCTAATTCTTTATCCCTATTAATTTTATGTTATTGTTTATTAATCTCAACTACTTCCCTAAATGCTTTTTGAATAGTGCTAGCAATAATCATAGTCTCTTTAATGTAAATATGATGCTTACCAAATTGAAGAATATTATGTCAATGGTGGCTTGAAACTCATCCACGTTTTTTAATTATGTCAATTAACAAAATGACCAATGAACACATTCGAGGTATAAAGACAATAACACAATATGATACTATAATATATTAGAGTGCCCCAATTACAAAGGGATCCATCTCCTTATATAAAGTTGGAAAGATGTAATTGACATAACTTAATAAACAACTTTTATAACATACCATTGAGTCACTATAGTGACTTTATTATGAATGGTAAGCCTTACATTTTAATACTACATTTGAAGGCTTATAGTGTTGAAAGTAAAAACATACTAACTAAAGATTAAATGTATTGACGACAAACATAACCACATATTCTTAAGAAGTTTCTATTTGAAAATAGTTCTTGGACCAGGCAAGAGGTCATGAGGTCTAGTCTCCCCCCAAACCTATGGTACGGAGGGCGTGTCGCGCCAATGCCACCGATCATGTGAAAAAAGTTTACCGGACACACTGCAGTTTATAGAGCACACTGCAGTTTATAGAGGAACAAATACCCAACCGATTCCTGCAGTCTAAAAAAAATTAATTCTTGGACCAAATTAAACTGTAAGATTCCTAGGCCCAAACGCGGTATAAACACTAACAGATCAATTGTTCGCTGTGAAATCAATAACTCAGTTGCATAGTATAAACAGAGGTCAATTTATTATTACTGTAACATCTGCTTGCACTACATAAATCGATGACAGAGACTAACTTTGCAATCAGATCTATATAAATGATGAACAGTATTAACTGGCGATTTCAATACAGCAATAACAGATCAGACAATCTCAGTTGCCTTGATAACATGAACTATCAAATATACTGTATATTGCAGGATTACATCATACTGGAATTCTGACAACCTACGCCTGGAAGGATAATGTCGATATTGAGCTTCCCCGGCTATGCGTGTCACCAGAATGGTGGCATGAAGATTTGCGCTATCAATGGAGTAGGCTCACCCGAGATAAATGTCGTCTGAGCAACGGGGCTGATGAGCGTTCCGATTACAATTGCAGCTCTATGTGAGACGGACTACTGGCAAATGACCGATCTCGAGAATGGTCTCTCCCACGACTGTCACGCGGGAAGATTTGGTGAAGGCTTCGCTGCTGTTGGTCGCGCCCCTAGCAGTGGCGCGGCTATCCTACTGATGCAGAAGTCCGCCCAGGCGAATATGCTCTTCCCGATGATGGTACTCACAACTATCAGGATCGATCAGAGTCACTGACACGAATGTGTACCTCGACAAGGGAATGCTCACGCGCTGGAGATTGCCGGCTATATTCTGATCGGAGCGAAAGACTGGAGGTAACGGAAGGAACTAGGGCGCTGGTGAGGGCTACGTCCCACCGAACGCGGCTAGCAGAGAGCTACGTCCCTGCACGCCAAATTCATAATTCCAACTTCGGTGATGATCTTCTCAGCCCAACCAACCAGCATATTATATTAATATTATTTTCAAATTACCATTTAAAAATGTTTTCTTCCTCCCAATGGGGACATGACATAAACTCCTTCAAGTTGCCTTGTAATCCTCATAAAGTGTAGTTCTTGAGTTGAATTCTCGAGTTCCTAGATTTCACCTCCTCAAACTTTAAAATTATGAACCTCTTAAATTATTGGGCAATCATACATGTTGAGCTACACCCACAATGCTCCATCAAATTGTCTTATGACTCTCATAAGGATTTAATTCCCAAAATCCACAAATTCCCAAACTATCAAGACAACCATTCATACTAAATTTATATACATTAGATCACTTCTTATCTTCAAAGTGTGGACTTCTTAATATATGAATTCTTCATCAATGAATTTTTCACCACTGACAGCATCTAGTGGAGCTTCAACAATGACTATATTAGCTACATTTGATTTATCTTTGAGGTCTCTTTGGTTTTAACCAATACTTGAATGGTATTAAGGGTTGATTGTATTATCGTATATAGATAGATCTTGTAATAATATGCCCTTGTAACGCCCCCGCCACGAACCCTAGAGAACAACACACTAGCAACCGAACTTAATGAACTTAATGCATATACATGCAGTTAGAGGCATACCTACCGATTGGAGTTAAAGAATAAAATTAGACTCCAGTATCTTGCCGACATACCTTCAGCCCGTGCCTACATGGGCGATTTGGAGCAAGATAAGGAAGGCCATCAAAGCATAATTGAAAGTGGATCTTGTCATATATATTATAGCTGGAAATGCTCAGGTAGTTAGGTTTATAAAATGTGTAATCATAAAGAAAGCACGTGCACTGTTGATAAAACACCTCATACAAATGTTTGGACAAAGCGATTACTACCAAAGGGGAAGTACAGCGAACTGAGCTAGATTGCATTCATTTAAATATGCTCTTGACTCAAACAACACCGACCGAAGTAACCTTTACGCAGCGTTTAAGGAGGAACAAAGTATCGATCGCCAACGCTATTAAATGAGGCCGTTAAAGCACACAAAAGACACAGCGGACACTATCAGAAACATAAGTTAATCTATTTGATTCTGCCGTTCGATATGGCGAACATATGTGCATGATGCGAATTACCACTACCTCTAAAACTTACTGTACTGGCTGAATGCAACATATAAACCTTTATCCATGAAGATTAATCGAATTCCATTGAGGCAATTGCCACTACATGCAAAAGGGCGGATAGCTAATTCCACAAGCAACATACCGTTAGCAACTTCTTACAACGATAGCTACGAAACCTCAATTACAAGATCGGCTAAGGGAAAAATGCGAATAAAAAATCTTCCTTTCCTTATTCAGACTATGCGTATGGAAAAACGGCTACGACACAATTATATAAGTAACTATTAACAAGATTAACGACTCCATATACACAGGATATTAGATATTCAACTTGCAAGGTTTACAAAAGAGGACGCCACGAGAGAGAGAGAGATTCGACCGAGACTTTATTAGTGACCATTGAATGTAATACTTGAGGTTAGAAGAGGGCGCTGGAAAAGCTTGCATGGCGAATACGGAATATAAAACAAGATTATCTATTGACAAGAACAAAACAAGGGCGGCACAATATAGTTCAAAATAATACAATAAAAGGGCAGGATAAAGAATGAAGATTATGGTTTAGGCATGTAATGCCCCGTCTTGTAATCTAAGGAATGTTGCATTTGTCTATGTAAGTGTAATAAATTTTTTTTTGAATAATAATATTAATTTTATTAGTTGCATACATTCTCTAAATTACGCGACATCACACTACTTGAGATTCCATAGACGACTTTAGTATTTAGCATTGCATATATTGAATTAACATAAACTTAAAAGTAAACATTGCATAACTTTTGAATTCCATTCATGATAGTATAAAGTACATATATGATTCTTACATTGCATTTGAAATAACGTTACAATACTCATTCTTCAAATGAGGTAGATCAAATAATAGTTTACAATTTCATATTACAAATGTTCACCTCATAACAATTGAGGGATGTTACAAATACAAGATTTCCAATGATACAATAAAGGGAGTACATATAAATCCATGTACGAGCTCTCCATCCATGAAGCTCTCGTTGCCATGATCATAAACTGGGGACCTAACGGAGTAAGGTGCATGTTCCACCCAACCATGTGGTACTCATAGGTCCACCCCTCGTGCTAGGAGATAGTAATAAGCTTCCCTAGACACAATCTACTAACCCTAAACACAAATACATCCTTAACTGACGGTTACATTGCTTTCAGATTTAGGAAAATCAAATATACTAAGTTCACAAGGTCACTGTTATTTTAGGTGGAGTGTCATCACAATGTTGCAAAGGTTACCCTAATGTTTCTTCCTAGGTTTTGGCCCCCAACTTGGGTTACCCTAGTAACTTCTTATGAAACCCGGCCCCACATGCAAACTATTGCGGAATCGAATATCTTTTAAAGTAACAAGATATTGATTTGTCATTCCAGGCCTTCTCAACTTATTCTCAAAACTGAACTAGCTCTTGAGTCTTTAAGCGAGGCATATTAAATTAATTAAAGATTTTAATCTAACTAATGTGTTGTTTAGTTTTCACTGACTTACTAACTCTTTGTAAGTTACCTTGGCACCACTTTATGTGTCGGCCTCACATAGAGCCACTCCCCTAAAAACAACATAAGAAATCTAAGTTTCCCTGACTAAAGTAAACAAGGTGCACAAGAATACTACATATAATTCTACACTTTTCATAACAGACATCAAGTCTATGTTCATAAAACTAGGTGTCTAAACACCATGCAAACCATGTACACTACCTTAGTCAACACAAAGATTGTATTTAAACACTTACAATTCCCACATTATACAACTTGTCTGGAAGACTTGAACATCTAAGACATTCCCAATTTGCCCAATAAAAAAAAACACAATTTAAAGCAAATCGGGAAAAAATAAACATCTACTAATAGGATTTATTAAATCCATACAAGACAAATAAAATTTGTGTGAAAACAAATCAACTTGGTTAAAATTTATTAACAAAATAATCTAATTTTAACTTTCACAATTTCACTTATCAATATCTATCAAATTTCATTTTCCAACCTTACTGTTATAAATTTAGTTGATGGCATTCCTAACATATATTTATACTCAAAGAAATTCTTATATCATTACTAAAATAAATGAGAATTTAAAAATTTGTTTAAATAAATATATATAATACAAATATATTTATATATATATACATATATATACATATACATACACACACACACATATATATATAAGTATTATTAAATAATAAAAAACCCTAAATCGAATATCATATTCGAATGAATTTATAATTCAAAATTTATGTTTTTTAAAAAAAAAAAAAAAAAAAAAAAGTTTTAAACAATATACAGCTGTGTATATCATACAGCTCACGGTTGTATGCGCAAGATACACAGCCCACAACTGTATGTGCAGCCCTCCCTGTATGGGGAGGTGGCTGTGTGAAAGTTGAATTAATTATTTTCTGTTGAGGATTCTCTCAGAGGTTATCTGGGATTTGGGAAAATAGAAGATTACTTATTCTCGGGAAATGAAATAATAGGGTTATGTTAAAAATTATATGGACATCAGTTGTGTGGTGATCACTTTCTACTTTGTAAACTCACCTCTTATATAAGAGTCTACTCATTGTACCATCTTATTGTTGTATTGAGATTTTTTGAAATCTCTCATTTTGTAATCTTGACATTCTGATGTTTGATTGTAATAAATTTTGTAAACTGGATCTTGCATGAAAGTAAATTTGTACTTATAAGGAACATTCGTGACATTAGTTTTGTACTTGAATTATGATAATGTGATGAGTTTATTTAATATGTTTATGTAACACTGTCTTGGAAACTTTATAGCAATTGTAACGCCCTGCCTTGGTTACCGTTATAACAAAGCGCAAAGAGTAAAGTTAACTGAATAATTTTTTTTTTAAAAGTTAATTAATTACACAATTGCTATAAAGTTTCCAAGACAGTGTTACATAAACATATTAAATAAACTCAACACATTATTATAATTCAAGTACAAAACTAATGTCACGAATGTTCCTCATAAGTACAAATTTACTTTCATGCAAGATCCAGTTTACAAAATTTATTACAATCAAACATCAAAATGTCAAGATTACAAAATGAGAGATTTCAACAAATCTCAATACAACAATAAGATGGTACAATGAGTACACTCTTATATAAGAGGTGAGTTTACAAAGTAGAAAGTGATTACCACACAACTGATGTGACCCATATATTTTAACAGAACCCAATTATTTCATTTCCCGAAAAGAAGTAATCTTCTATTTTCTCAAATCCCAAATAACCTCTGAGAAAATCCTCAACAAAAAATAATTAATTCAACTGCCACACATGTCAAGAAGAAGAAATTTCTTCTAACCACCTCTCGGATAAATCTTTTCTCTCTTTTTTTTTAATTATCAGAAATTCATGCATTTTAAAGAATTTAAAATTTTCAAACTTTAAAAATGCAATTTCCCTTTTCTTTATTTTATTTATTTATTTAACAATTAAAAACACCATTTCCTGATTTTAGTATTTACAACTACCCAAACCCTAATACATTAGTTAGGTTTTCACTGAATTATCACACCTACGATAGGTTACCCAAACAATCACTTCCAGATTTCGACCCCTATCGCAAGCCACTCTTTCTATAACATGACTCAACATCAAAATCTAGGGGTAGCTATCAAGCACATAGATCAAAACTTCAATGTTTACGTCTTTCTCTAGAGATAGATCATAATCCCTAAGACGTCCTTTAACAAAAACAAAAAAGTGCAAAGCTGTAATCCCCAAGTAAAGATCATCATAATTGAGCAATATAATCAAAGTGTAACGCACTTAACCATTCTATTTTCTCTTCCTTGACTTTAAAGAATGAAAATAAACATCATCAACTTTATATTTATATATACACCAATATTTATATTTTATCCACTTTATGAATTAAAAATTTACAATAAACAAGTTATAAATATTAATATATCACTGACAATTTTAGAAAACACATTAAATATCATTGTAGTCTAATGATAATATAAATTCTTTATAACAATAAATTCAATCACTTAAGAAGCAATTCATTTCACAATTATAATATATATCTATATAATTATAAACCAATGGTGAATCACTTATATTACACATATCCGCTAGAAGAAAATTATTTATAATTCATATTAATTACTCTTATTTATCTAACTCTTGAGTTTAGTATATATATCTATCAACTAGTAGTTATATAAATACGATTTCCTAACAAGAAAAGCTGCATTTGATCAATATATTCGCAGGTAAGTCACACTAATGACTAAACGATAGCTCTTAAGTGAACAACACAACTTAGAGTAACAGTTAGATCACCATGCACTATGCACAAGAAGTGGCTACCGGTATGAACTTAACTAAGGCCATAATAGGAATCTACCCGAAGTTAGTTGGAGGTTCCCTCGGTACATAATCTCTCTGGCCATTCCGATTGTAGATGACAAACTTAGACACCAACAGCCAAAGGCACAAGATATAAACAAAAGTATTTTATTGACCACCATGGGACAGACACCCAATCTCCTGTGCAAGCTTAACAGGCTAAATACAATGACAACTTTAAATGTATAAAACATTCATTAAAAGTAAAGTCATAAATTCGCCATGCAAACCACCATACACTATCATTATGGCGTTGAATATTCTAGTGTAATAAAGGATCTCAACGAAGACTACGCATAAGACGCATGTACTGATCAGGTGAACACAGGCACGGATAGATCTAACAATTAACTCAAGAAAATATTTGCATAGAGTATGGCAAAATTGTGGAATTCCTCCAAACTAAATTTTGAAAGCAAATAGATGAGGAGCGGCTACAAATGAAATGTAACATATCCTCTGAATACAAAATATTCAAACAACAACGGCAGCCAAACCATGACAGTTAAATACGGATCAAGAAAACTATAAAATTCTAAAAGACAATTCATCACCACAGCCAATTGCGTTGGAGAAGAAGATGACTCGAAACAAGACAGAAACTATATACTAGGCAGTGATAACTTTAAAACTCTTTTTTTAAATCAATGGTTATAGCTACGAAGGAATCTTAGGCGATTGATAATGAAGAGATATATATTTACTCGAGGTCTATTTCAAGCACACAAAGATTCCTTTACTGCTCCGAGAAATCTCAAATCAAGCTAAACTTGTGCTTGACAACCGGAAAATATCAGGTGAAGACATTATAAAAGAATTAATATCTTGTACCGTGACAAAGAATAAGAAGTTTTCCAGATTACTAATATGACTAAAGAATTGGATAGATATAAGCGTGCTTAATAAATATATATTCATCAGGATAACAATCCAAAAGTTTCTACAGATAAGCGTTTGTAACAAAACTACGATAATTGGAAAACAACAAACATCATAAGTATACTAGTTGCGTAGAGGGTTTATCTAGATTGTAATAAGGATTCAGAATCCCAGATCTAACAATTTTCTACGCATATACAAGCAAACGGATGCATCACCACAGTATCACTATACGATTTCCTCAAATTTGGTTACTTTTCTAACATGTATTTTTTTTATTTTTTATTTTTTTATTCTATAAATCTGAAACTCTCTCTAATTGAATCTTTTCTTTTGCAGGACTAATAAAATCTTTCTTTTCAGAACAAATTTTTCTGAAGAATTATAGAGTCAAAAATGCAAAACAAGAAAAGAACCTGTGCTATTTGCTGAAAGCCAATATGGAACAAAACCTGAAGCTTCCGTCAAATTCACACAGTACCACAACAATTCGATGACAGAATCCAAAACAATCCAACCTGAATCACGCTTATGAACCAAAATCTTAAGAGAAATGTTCTTCTTCCAATCAACTGTCGTGCAAAGTCTGCTAAAAATTGGCGAACTGTTAGCTGTCCAATAACAAAATTTCCTGACTTCTCTTTTAAAATTCCCAAATGGCCACCAGAATTTGATTGAAGAAATCAAATGCCACCTATTCAGATCTTCCCTAAAATGATAGCAGATTGTGCGTAGATTGTATTGTTGAAAGGGCTTAAGATAGCTTTCAAGGGATGCAATTAGCACGTGTAAATCAATGCTTGCAGGATATGCACGAAAAAGGATTAAGAAACTTTCAAGAAAATGCAAACGGTGGGTATATATAAATGGCCTTTCATGAAATGCGATGATTGCAGAATATGCACAAAATGGATTTCGTAAGGAAGCTCTCAAAATATTTGAATTAATGAAGCATTATGGAATGCATCCTAACATTGTAAGCTTTGCTTGTGCTCCAGGCGCATGCAGTCATGCAGGTTAAGAGGATGAGGGTTGTGCATACCTCACACATCAGTAGCCCTTATTAAATTACATATACAGTTGATGAGCAGGTACGCTCGATTGACCTTCATGCCCGTGCTGGCTATCTTGGAAACACCCTAAACCTTCTTACTCTCATGCATGAGAATACTATCGATTTTATCAATAAGCAGTTTAACTTTTACATCCCAAACCTAGTCCGGAGATGCGGATAGCAATACTATCCATCCTAAAAGGCAATTATGTTTGTGAAAAGAGTGAAAAGAGGAACAAATCCCCCAAAAATCCTCTTATAAATTACGCATGTATCCCTAATATGCTCAACCAGTTCAACATACCATTAACTCCAGATCCCCACTTTAATTATCTTTCAGTCAAAAATTTATTACTTGAAGAAAACTTCTTCTCATATATATATATCTGTTTCCACGAAATCCTCTTGCCTCATTAAAACAACAATTTATGTTTAATTAGATTCTTTTGAAATAATCCACTTTACGTGTCCCCACTCGGGTTACAAGCTCACGCTATCGAGCTCGACCTGGCAGTTATCCACTATGGTAAACACCCTATGTGATCTGCCTGCATCACGTACTGTTGGCTCTGAAGCCGTCGGTCTCTGACTGAACCCAGAAGTGCCCTTCTAAGGACATTGACGAGCAATGTGACCTCGTTGACCACACGAGTAACAACCAGTGCCTCTACTGAATCCTCTACCACCCGAAGGTGCATTGGATTGCTGGAAACTACCTCTACTGACAGTAGACTGAGCACTCTGAGCAGGTTGATCCTATCTATTGCGCTTATTGCACCACTAGTTGCGATTCTTTCCTGACTGCGGGCTATTACCTTGCTGTGGTTGTGGATTATTATTCTTTTGAGGTGTATGCTGATGTTGCTGCTGCCCACCCTTTGAGGATGTCTGTTGGTTCCTAGAAGAACCCCCTGTCTGCACCTATCCACCCCATGGACTAAAACCTGTTGCAGGAGCACTGCCTATTTGTACTACTGTGTGACCACCTAACGCCATAACAAGATTTTCTTCCACTATGCGATCCTTCTCCACAGCAACTTCCATAGTCTTTGGCTCAAAGACTCTGACTCCACCACTAATGCGGGCGTTTAAGCCCCTGATGAAGTGTTGAACCAACATAGACTCATCATCTAACAAGCAGACTCAAACTAAACAGTATGTCGAAACTGGAGGGACACTACAAGGGCATGAAGGCAGCAAGTACTTCCAGCTTCGATATTTTAATTTAAGATGAAATAGGGTATGATGCGAGCTGGAAAAATAACCAATAATAAAATATTCGTAGCTTCAAGGACCAGAATGATAAGCGATAAAAGAAACTTCCAGACAAATACAGTATTCAGACATTCATTTCTTAATCATTTCATTACAAAAATAAATAGAGGCAAGAAAATGTAAGCAATGGAACCTGGGATTATCCGATTGACTGAGTTGAAATTTGATGTCAAGTCTAAGTTCCCAGTTGTAGACCATGGATTCTCCAAAAGCTCCAAAACCTCTCCAATAATTCAATTCAAGAATTCTCCAAAATTTTCAAGACCCACAGTAAACAAATCCAAGAACAGAACTCAGAGCTTCCCCACTTAATTTTCTAGTATAGAGAAAACAATTTCAACTTCCCCTACTCTTCCTCCATCCATTCCAACATACAATTTCTATTTTAGCATTTATTTGTTTTAATCCACAAATGCTAACTACCCCTCTTTTAAAATATCTTTATTTTATTTATTCTTATTAAATCCTCTTTAGGATATTTAATTTATTAATCCTCACTTACCTTTTAACCCTATTGCACCACAACATAATTAATACATTTATTTTAATATTTATTTGTTAATTTATTATTTAATTTACTTAAACTAATTAAAAATATTAGTAATTATTTATTTATCAAATTGCAAATATATTAAAACATTCAATTAAATACCAAATATCTGTCAACCTCAATAACCTTTTATTTGATATAAAATCAATCAAGATGATAACTCAAATAACTAGAATACCCAACAGTACTGACAACATGCGATACGCGATACGCGATACAGAAGACAAATGACAACAACAACAATCAGAGAAAAGCGTGGAGGGACACTACATCCCTTATGAAGGTTAAATATTTTTTATAATTTTAAATGCTCATTATAATGAAAATTAGTTAAGATTTTCTTAGTTGTTGTTTAGAGATAAGATTTTGAACCCTAGGCCCTAAGGTGTATGTTTTGACTTAGTATATTATATCTTTAAATGTATTTATGTATTTTAACACTACTATGATATAAATACTAATAAATAACAAAACATAAATATTTATTTTCATATTGTATATTTAAAGCAAGTAAATACTATCATAACCCTCCCTTGGAAAAACTAAATCTTATTCATTAAGTTGGGAAATACAATTATTTGATAAGTAATTAAAGAAAGGTATTTGTTTAATTATTTTATTATTAAATATCGATAATAATAACAATGAAAATAAAACATATAAATAAATATAATAATAATTAAATATTAAAGATAATGATATTATTATAAATAAATAAAAATTATTTATACAAAATAGATTATAAAAATAATTAAATTAAATAATTAAGATAATAGTTAAGGGTTTATTTAGACTAGTCCCACACTAGTGGAAGTCATGAGGGGCCTCCTCCACCACTTCAACACATTCAACTTAGAAATCATTTGTTCAACTCTAATTAACTTAGAAGTGACAACGGAATTCTAAAAGCCACCACTTAGAATTCCACCTATAAATGTCACTTTGAGGATTGGAACATAGGTCTCCATATTGAGAACCTTGATGGTAACACACACACAAATTGGTAAGGAGTGTTTATTTAGACTAGTTGCACACTAGTGGAGGTCACAAGGGGGGTCTCCTCCCCTTCAACATATTCAACTTAGAACCATTTGTTCAACTCTAATTAACTTAGAAGCGATAATGGAATCCCAAGAACCACCACATGGAATTCCACCTATAGATGTCACTTTGGAGATTGGACCATAGATCTCCATCTTGAGAACCTTGATGGCAACAAACACACAAATTAGTAAGGAGTGTTTATTTAGACTAGCCACAATATAGTATTAATTTGTATACATATATATGAATAATATACGCACAAAAAATTATACAAGAACTATGTCATTTATATACACAACAAATTTATTAACACATACAAAAATAAGTAATAATAATACAATGATGTTATATAACATATGCAAGTAATAAACATAGGAAATTGAATTAAAAATAGAAACTATATACTCAACAATAAATATATATATAAGGGTACAATAGATCAATATGTGTGTGTAAAGAACAAATTAAACATAACAATATCAATGTACACAATTTTTTAAACAAAACAATTCTCGTGAATTGATATAAAAATTTAATTATGTAATGATTTCATAGAATTGACAAGTATAAAAATTAGTTAAACTAAATTCTAAACTATTGAAACACACTTTTTTTATATTGTCTTAGGATTGAAGAACAAATAGATTATAGTGTAGAAATCTCAATTGCAAGTTTTATTGAATAATAAATAAATTTTGTCCTCGAGAATTTTCCAAACTATTGAAACACACTTTTTTTATATTGTCTTAGGATTGAAGAACAAATAGATTATAGTGTAGAAATCTCAATTGCAAGTTTTATTGAATAATAAATAAATTTTGTCCTCGAGAATTTTCCTTGAAAACACGTTCAATTTAGTTCAATTGCAGCCCATAACTTATACAAAAGATGCAAATGGTAGAATTTAGTGATGAATAAATTAATAAAAATGGAAATTGAAAAATACTTTAAAACTTAAGATTTATTTGTTACATAATTTTTATTCAAAATCGAACAAAAGATAAACAAATTAAAAATTGAATTTCCTTTATAATTCTTCTAGAATTATTCACCAAAATTAAACAATTATAGAGGTATGATTTTAATTTCATTTTAATTATAGAGGTATGATTTTAATGTTCTCAAGTTTGAATATATATATATAGAGAGAGAGGGGGGGGGTTATTAGTTAATTATTTAAAGCTATCTTAATTCTATCTAATAATGAAATCTAATTAGTAATGCTTGTAACTTTGATTTACTAAATAATTAGTTATAATTTAGCATTTGACTTTTATTTAAATTAAGTACAATTTAGTTGGTTAGAGCCATTACACGGTATAGCTTAAACTTGTTCAAATCAATGATATTAATGATAGCATTTAACAGTATTTTATTTTAAGATTTATTTAAAATTATGCAATTTCAATTCAAAAAAGGTATTCATTAGATGTTATAAGTATTTAATAAGATTTTGTTTTAAGTATTTTAGGTGTTTTCTATTTTAGAATAGCGTATTTTAAGTTTTGTTCAAACAACTTAATCAAGATGTGAAAACTAAAACTTCACATCATTTGATATTAATGATGCCTTTGGTTCATGTTTACAAATAATGTTGTCACACTTGAACTACTGCACTTATAGCCTAATACAATTGCAGGGACGTTTGTGGCATCATTCTTATAAATTGTTAAGGAGTAATAAGGGTACAATGCTAATTTAAATCTAAAAAATGGGTGATCTTCCTCACATAACAAACTAATGAAAGATAATTAGTAAGTAAAAAACCCAATTAAGATTAATTACTTAAAGTAAGGAAGAATCATCATCATGTATAGTTTCAATGAAAATAAAATTACCATCATAAAGTTTCAAGGGAAAGTAGAATTATCGTCATATAGTTCAAAGGGAAATAGAATCATCATCTTCCAAGGGAAATGAAACTATTGTCTCTCGAGAAATAAAACTATCATTTAATAGGTTAAGGAGAGTTTTATTTTATTAGGATTAAGTAATAGAGAAAATTATCAAACAATTATTGGTTAAGGTGACAAAATATATTTGAACCATATGCTTCCCGTTGTGGGTAGCAGTTGAAGAGGAACTATCTAGGGAAAAAGGTCCCCTGAAAGGATTGTGTACTCACAGACCATTGTTTCGACGGATATGTGTTTGAATCAGATGGAATTTTGAGATATCAAGGAAGAATATACATTCCAGATTCTGGGGATTTGAGGAAATTGATTCTAGAAGAAATCCACAACACAGGTCTTATTCAAGTCACCCCGAAGTAACCAAGATGGTAGCAAAATTGAGGTCTCTATATTTTTGGCCAAGACTTGAGAAGGACGTAATTGAATAAGTGGCTCGATGCTTGGAGTGGCAGTGAGTCAAGGTTGAGCATGTGCATCCAACAAGTATTTTGTACCAACATGACATACCTGAGTATAAGTGGCAAGTGATTAGCATGGATTTCATTCAAGGGTCAAACTGCCTATGTCCAAGAATAAGCATGATACCATTCTAGTAGTTGTGGTGTAATAAAATAACTTGCACAATAGAAGAATATGATAGAAAATATGTTGCAAATACTAAATAATAACTGAGAATAACAAGCCACTTCGAGGGGGGAAACCTCCAAATATCTCCAATGAGAACATAGTTCACAATATGATGATCAAATAAGACTCACAACCTCCTATATATACCTATTTATGCCTAGGATACCACCTAGGCCAACTTAGATAACCCTATATAAGCCCTAGGTACCTAAACAACTAAATAACAATACAATAATGATAATATGACTAAATTAGGAGTTAAGATAGCCACAAGCCAGCTATTTATAACCCGATGTACTCTAATATTAAGGGTGTAGCGTGCCCCCTCTTTTTAGATAAGCATTGTCCTCAATGCTAGGAAATTTTGGATGCTTTTGGGGTGGATTCAAGAAGTTGGGTACACAACAAGCTCAAAAAGTGGAAGTGTTTTTGCTGTTTTTCAGAATTTGTCACACTTGAACTGAAAATTTGAGGCACTTACACAATGAATCTTAAAAAAATTCAGTACTATGAAATTTATCATTTTCAATCTAGTTTCCAAATATGTAAATTATTCAAATACCCAGATTATAGAACTTAAATTTTGATAAGGATCTATAAAAAACACTTTTTAAAAGTTATTTTTTACAATACCAAGCACATGTACGAACAACACTTTTTGACCCAAATAAAATTATTTTGCTAATTCCTTTTGGGAAAAGAGAGCTAACAACATGAAGTTTGGTTTGGAATTTTTTTTGTAATTTTTGGTTAATTTTTTTTTTTTAATTAAATTTATATTGGCCTTAATTATTATTTTTTAAAATCAACGTGTACAAATAGTATAATTGGACCTAAACTAAACATTTATTGACTCTCTTTTTTTCATTGTGTAGAGAATTGTCTGAATTTTGATCCCATATAAAAAAATTTACAAAAAACTTAACCAAAACAAAGTTATTAAAAAACAAAAAAAGTCTGATATTTCAAAATTAAGGACTAGTTTGCTTAGAAATTAATTAAAAAATAGAAAACATAATCCAATATTAATAAAAATTATATATTTGGAAAGTAGACATTGTTTTCTCTAATGGGTTTTAATTTTATAGATTGATTCAGAAAATAAGTCCATCAGCCATGTTGTCAAAGTTGGGCATTCTTCTTCAATCTGCCTTAATTTTTTAGTTGCAGGTCAAAGGCTAAGGCTCGAATTGCCAAGCTTTTCCCAAGCCTAAAACCAAGGTTGAATGTGGTATGGGAATTCAACTTTTAAATAACACATACGCGTTATTTAAATGAAACGCGTACACATTTCATAATGCATACGCGTTATCTATTTATGGTAAAGGTAATGTATATGCATTATGAAATGCGTATGCGTTCCTAGAACATAACGCGTACGCATTTCTAATATAGTCGTTTTTCCCTAATTTAAAAAATACTGGTAAAACACGATTTTCCTACAACATTCTTTTTCTGCAGTACGATCTGAAAGTGTCATTTTCTTTGTTTTTTATTACAAATTTGTCTTGTGGAGGGCATATTCTATTCAAATTGTTGGAAGAGACAAAGTGCGGGTTGAATTTTCTGAAGTGGAATCAAGTAGAAGAACATTTTAGAAGAAGATTTTGAAAAAGAGAATTTTTGAATGTACTCATGATGTTTTTGTACTTCAGAGTTTATAGAAAAAATGATCTTCATAGTACATAGTTTTATTTGAATATTTGAAGGAGGTGGCAATTTGAAAATAGATTTTTTGAATTTTTTTTTTGTCATCAAAAAGGGTTTGGTAACCATGGGTGAGAAGAAAAGACAAAAAAAAGATGTAGAAAGTTAATGACACCCGAAGAAATTCAAGCAAATAAAGATAAGAAGGCAAAAAGACAAAGGGAAAGGAGAGAAAGGATTCATCAAATGAAATATTTGGAAGCATCTAGTTCCATGAATGTTCAAGAGGAAGCCATGAATGATGAAATGAATGTAGATGATGCAAATGTGGAGATGGTGAATATGGAAGAAAATGCAATTACGAAGACAAACCCAATTATGCCTTCAACTTCAACTTTGAATGATATGCAAAAAACTTCGGGTATGTCTTCAAATCCACCTCCCAATGATATGGAAAATGCACCTATTCAAACAATCTATCTAGGTATGTGTTCAAATCCAAGTTTTGATAATATTGATATTGTTTGTTTAGATGAAGTTGGATACACCATTGATGATATCAATAATATTACGGTTGAAACAATGCAAAAACAAAAAAATGATGAAATTATATCATATGAGAATGCAAATGAGAATGAAATCCCTAATATTGATGAAAATGAGAATGAAATCCCTCATATTGATGAAAATGAGAATGAAATCCCTTTTACATTTGAAAATGAAAATGAAACCCTTTGTGTGAATGAAAATGAAACTCTTTCTATGGATGAAGGTGAAAATGTTTTTTTTACAATTAAAACAGATGTGTTAGATAACCTTCGTGGTAAAGTTTCTTCGAAACAAATTAGAAATTATGGAAATAAAATATATAAAATATTTTTTTATAGAAAGAAATTAGATTCCAATGTCAACTCATGGTGCAATTGATGAGAATGTTGAAAATGAGAAAAGTGATGAAAAAATTAGGTGTTTTTGTAAAATCAAAAAAGAAAGATAATTCAAGTAGAACAAGTCATATCTAGTGTTGCTAATGCTATTGATGTTATTGGTAAGAAAAGTCGATCGAAAGATAAGAATTTGGCTCGTCGTGCAATAACAACTGCTCTAGTTGATAAAAACAACTTCAAATAAAAAAATGTTAAGTAAGATTAGTAAATGTGTAAAAATAAATCCTAGAACTTTGATAAGAGTTGCTAAAAGAATAGAAAGTATTGAAAAGGATCCTATTAATCAATGTTGGAGTTTTAGTGGTAGACTCCCAAGATTAGACATGAAATTAACTAATGAAATTAAATCTTTAATCAATAAATTTTGGAATGATAATACAAGAGTATCACCTAACATTAGAGATGTCTTAAAATTAAGGGTGGGTTCCAAAATTTGTGAACCTCATCCAAAGCATCTCTTAGATATGACTCAAACTGAATTATATAAAAAAAAATTAGATGCTTCAATCTTACCATTGAATATTAACATAAGTCAAAGATCATTCAAAAAGTGTAAACCTTGGTATGTTAGAATTAATAAACAACGAATCTCTTGTTGTTGTAAGAATCATATACAATTTTGTTATTATTATGGTATATTTTGCTATATACAATGCACTTTGCATGCTAACCAAATTATGCAAGACATTTGTGGCATTAATATGCCACCTGAAAGAATCAAAGATTTTATAGCAGGTTTGTTTTGTGATCCCTCTTTAAATGGAAACTCATTTTTTTTAAAACATGCATTTCTGGAAAATGTGATAGATGTGGTAAATTTTCATTATTAAGAGAATGTATGCATAAAAGTAGTTTAGATGAATTTGGACAACAATTAGTGGATGTAAAAAAATTTAAAAATGTTGAGTATTCTTTAAAAGATGGAAAAACTGGAAAACGTGTTGAGCTAATTGTGGAAAAAGTTAGTGTGCATGCTTTTATTAATGAATTTAAAGATAAATTTGTACCTAGATATGTTCAACACTCTCATAATTCTCATTGGCTTGATAATCAATTTCGTTTATGTAAAAACACATTCCCAATTGGAACTATATTGTCAGTTGTTGATTTTGCTGAAAATTATACTCTTGCTCCACAAGAAGAAATTCAATCACAGTATTATAATTCAATGCAAGTAGTTATATTTGTTCACATTGTTTATAGACATGTAGAAGATAGTACAAAAGATAATAGAAATTTTTTGAGAGAGTACCATTTTTATGTAAGTGATATTCGATTACATTCATCTGAGTTTGTACAATATTGTTTTGATATATTTTATAAAAATTTAAAAGAGAGAGGAATTCAAATGCTATAACATCTCATATGGTCAGATAATTGCACGATTCAATTCAAAAATGCTAGAATGTTTCATTGGTTATGTAGAGTTCATAAGGAAAATAATATCCAACACATATGGAGTTTTTTTGAAGCTAGCCATGGTAAGGGAGAACACGATGGAGTAGGTGCATGTGTGAAAAGAGCTCTTGCTAGAGAGCAACTAAAATTTGAGGATGTTGTGAATTTTAGAGATGCACGTGCAATTGTAGATTGGTGCAATACCAAATTATCTACAAGAACAAGTGAGATCTCAATAATTCAACGCTTTTTTTGGTTAGTTGAAGAAAATAATATTTTTCTCGACAAGATTGTGAAACAATTAATGGATCTACAAAATGGCATTTGTTTAAGAGTTCGAATGCAAACACATGGACAATATGGACAAGGGAGTTGGCATGATTTTGTCAATTTTGTATTGTAGGTGATTGGGAGGCATGTGAAAATGCGGAATGGGTCAAACAATGGCAACAAAAAGCCTTAATGCTTACATCGATAGATGTTCAACATGGAATGATAATTGAAGATAATCAAGTGTTCGCATCAGATGATTATTATCATGTTTCAGATCTTGTACAAGAAGGTACATTATTTATTGAGTTGAATTTTGTATGTATGCATGTTTATATGTGAATTAAATATAAGTCACTCTTTATTGAATTTTGTATTTATTTTTGCAGGATATGTGTATGTTATTGTTGCACCTGAGGGGAATGAAGAGGAGACAGATTACTGGTTGGTTAGATGTGTTGAGAGAAAACATAAGTTGGCACATCCTAGAGTAGATGATGACAACTTTGAGTATCCAACTGGTTCAGTGGTTGTTGTTGGCACCTAGCTTCGAAAATATTTGATGAGAAAGAATGGATTGCCTACATTTGAAGATTATGAAAGACACAAGAAGATTATACATTATTCACATTTGATTTTGGAAACTAATATAAAAATAGTTAGATATCAAGGGAGGCTTGCTAATAAAGTTTTATGGACACTTTCAATGGATGATCATGAGACAATCATAGATGCATTAAAAAAAAAGAGGATGTAGATGGTACAACAGAGTAAATAAATATTGGTAAGTATATCTAGTTGTTTATATAGTTAATTGATATATATTTGTATTTAATCATTTCCTAATTAAAGTTTTATATCATTTTTTGTTTCAGGTCTCCCAAAATAAGATGCTTTACAAAAAAGAGAGGAGATGCACATATATTACAATGGAATTTGAATCTAGAGATAGGTAACTATATATAGTTCTAGATACATTTAATTGATAGAATAAATTCATTATCTCAACTCCCCTTAATCCACCCTCTTGTATCCCCTTAAGCCATCCTCTTAAAGGACCCTTAAGTCATATCCTCTTACATCCCCGTAATCCATAATCTTGCATTCCTTAAGTCACTCTCATAATTCCCCTTAAGCCATCCTCTTAAGGCCTGTTAATCCATATCGTAAGGTTCATGACATGCATCCCCTTAATCCACTATCTTACATCCCTTTAATCCATTCTATCAACTCCCCTTAATCCACCCTCTTACATCCCCTTAATCCACCCTCTTGCATCCCCTTAATCCACTCTCTTACATCCCTTTGAGTCATTTTATCAACTCCCCTTAATCCACCCTCTTACATCCCCTTAAGCCATCCTCTTAAAGGACTCTCATAATTCCCCTTAATCCACCCTCTTGCATCCCTTCAAGTCATTCTATCAACTCCCCTTAGTCCACCCTCTTGCATCCCCTTAATCCATCCTCTTAAAGGACCCTTAAGTCATATCCTCTTACATCCCTGTAATCCATAATCTTGCATTCCCTAAGTCACTCTCATAATTCCCCTTAAGCCATCCTCTTAGGGCCTGTTAATCATTTCGTAAGGTTCATGACATGCATCCACTTAATCCACTATCTTACATCCCTTTAATCCATTCTATCAACTCCCCTTAATCCACCCTTTTACATCCCCTTAAGCCACTCTCTTGCATCCCCTTAATCCACTCTCTTACATCCTTTTGAGTCATTTTATCAACTCCCTTTAATCCACCCTCTTATATCTCATTAAGCCATCCTCTTAAAGGACTCTCATAATTCCCCTTAATCCACCCTCTTGCATCCCTTCAAGTCATTCTATCAACTCCCCTTAATCCACCCTCTTGCATCCCCTTAAGCCATCCTCTTAAAGGATCCTTAAGTCATATCCTCTTACATCCCCATAATCCATAATCTTGCATTACTTAAGTCACTCTCATAATTCCCCTTAAGCCATCCTCTTAGGACTTGTTAATCCATATCGTAAGGTTCATGACATGCATCCCCTTAATCCACTATCTTACATCCCTTTAATCTATTCTATCAACTCCCCTTAATCCACCCTCTTACATCCCCTTAAGCCATCCTCTTAAAGGACTCTCATAATTCCCCTTAAGCCATTTCTTAGGACCTGTTACGCCATATCCTAGGGTTCATGAGATGCATCCTCTTAAACCATCCTCTTAACTCCCCTTAAGGCATTCTCTTAAGACCCCCCTTAAGCTATATATCCTCTTAGGTCCCCTTAATCCATCCTATGGCAAACATCTTTTGAATTTGTATGGAATTTACTATATATTGTTCTTTTCTCGCATGAATTTTTTTCTTAAATGAATCATAAAAATTGTAGTTACTTACATTAATTATTTTTGCAGGTTCTCATAAAGTCAGTCTATGAAGTGATTTTTGAACTGAAAAATTATTTTAAAGAGACTATGTAAATATCAATTTTTGGTCTTCACCTAAAAGTTGATAAGTTTTCATTGTATATGCATGCACATATATGTTTCATCATATTATATAGTTGTAATAAACATCTTGATATACATTATATATGTTTGTTCGATGTCACCTTTTAAATATCTTGTTCCAATTTTATAGATTATACATTTCATGTCTTGTATTTACCACATTTTATATAATTATTCAATTGTATAGATTATACATTTTATACATAGAAGGAGATATTTTTTTTGTTTATTGATTCAAATATTTGCTATCTAATTGGAAAATAGTTAAAATTACCTGCCCTTAATTTATTATGAATATGATCTAAACTATTTAAGGAATGTTTTAATTTATCACCTAACCATGTGATAAATTATATATATATATATATATATATATATATATATATATAAAATTTGATTCTAGATAAGAATTTATATAGTGCATGTAATACTTGAAAATTGGATAAAATATAAATAGTCCAATGTATGAGTGCATATAATCATGAAAATGAACATAACAAGATATCATAGTTGACTGCATATATAATCATCATATTAAAGTCAACTGATATAAATAAACACAAATATGATAATAACATGTTCAAAGTAAAAATAGAGATAGATAGTCCATAAAATTTATATGTCAAGTCCAACACATATATTTAAATAGAACTAGAGATCTATAGTCCATAAAATATAAAACCATCTAACTTTCAGGTTGATCGGTCAAATCAAGTCTCCTCTTTGTACCATGTTGACTAGATGTACCCGCATCATGCTGTAAAAGAGTACAAGAAACTTGAAATTCGATTTAAATTTATTTAGAAATTTTGATATAATTAAACATATTTAAATTTGAAAATATAAACTTTTAGATAAAAATAAATTTAATTAAATATCTAGTAAATATAGTAAAAATGATTTCTAGTATGCATAAATTACCATATGATCATGTGAGTCTATAACTAGCACATTTTCTTCAACGGGTAGCATAACTATCACTTGAGAAGATGCAAATGTCTGATCTGCTATATCCTGCATATTCATATAAAGCAAACAATATGTGAAAACCTCGAATATATATATATTTAAAAGGCCCATAAAAATTGTATAGGAGATTTAAAGTAAAGTTTACAACCTCGAATGATATGACCTCATGATCACGCACCTAAGATTTCCCATGCATAAAATCCAAAGATGTCTCAGGTGCGCGGTCCGCCATGGGTATCTCATGAAATTTTTGCATATAGATGTACAACAGTTCGTATAGATCATTGACACATGTGTATGTAAATGAAAAAATTAAATTAGATCTATGATGTCTATTTAATTTAAACTTAACAAACTTTTGAAAGCATGCACCTGAGCTGATGATGTCTCAGGAGTGCTCACCACTATAACTTGTGGTTGGTCAATACTAAGTATTGTATGACGTCCCTGCATCTAGATATAATATATCAATTCACACATGTGTACAAATTCAAATTAAATTAGATATATATCCACACAAATTATTTAATACATATTGGTTCAAGTACCTGTCCAAAAGGTGAGCCCAGATCTACAGCACTCGACATATGCACACGATGATCATATTGAGTTTCAGGCATCACATGATCATGTGTAATAACCCTCCTGGTTGCTTGTTGGACTCAGTAGTGTTATGTTTTATTTTGCTACTCAGATACTATGATGATACTGTTATTGTTTGATTTGGCTAGTTAGATGTTTGATAATGTTATTTCATTATGGACATGATTACTTTACATGACATTATGGTTGGTTATATCAGTTGATTTTCTGAATTATGATATGATGCAGTGATTTAATTTAATATGTTATGAGATGATTGTTAGTTAGAAATGTAAATTCATTGATTATGTTATAATTGTTAGAATAGGTGTGATGAAGGACAATATAGCATCACTCGTTTGCGAGTGCCCTGTTATGTTGCGATTCCTTCTCACAATGCAGTATTTTGATTTAATGCTTTGATGTTATGTATATATGCACATGTACACAACTTCGCTTGTATGAAGGATTGCAGGTACAAGTCTCGATTCCACCTGCTTCGGCAGGACAGGGCGAGCACCAATAACCCAACGGTTAAATGTTGAAACAGAGGTGACAATGAAGTCCTCCCGTCCCATGATGTCAGGTCGTCTCGTTGATTGGTATTGTTCATTTTTGTAATTGTCGTCACTGTGATTTGTGTTATGTAATTGTCGTCTCTTGATTAATGTTGGTACGTTATTGGTTGTGGTGTAATCAATTTTGATGATGGAAGTAATTAGTTGTTTTAATGTTAGTTTTAAATTATATTAGAATATTTAAATGATTTAATTATTTTTAAAAATCATATATTTCAATTAAATAATAATTAAATATTAAATGTGACTTAGTTATTTTTAATCAATTATCTAGTGGTGGATAATTATG